>JBAPGN010000269.1:3497-31292 GCA_037355405.1 Vitis amurensis | reverse complement strand
GGAGAGATTAGGATACCATTCTTTTCTTCTGTTGACAATTGTAGGAATTGTAATGGATTGGGGGCAACGAAAGATAGTTTTGTTGTCCAAGTTGGCATGGCCAACCTCCCAAATTGGGGGTTTGTCCCTTGCCATCAACAGAGAAGCTTTAAAGCCAAGGAAAAGGGGGACACAAGAGAGTGGGTGGCCTGAAGGGAAAAATCACAACGAAAGCAAAAAGCGAAGATGTTCCAATTACTAACTAAGCTCTCGTCCTCAATTGGGGATTTCCCTTCCTCACCGCCATTTTCCCCAGGCCAAAAGTTTGTCTATTGAAATATTTACGAACCGCTTTTCTTGATCTCATTCAAAAAACCCTCAAAAATCAGATAATTCCTTTGATGCGTATGAGCAAAACTTGTATCCCTTTGCTCTAAAATCTTAGGCCTTATTTGGTAATTGATTTGAAAATAGTTTTCCAAAATTGTTTTATGATGTTTTGGAAAATAAATATGTTTTAGGAATTTACAATGTTTTTAACCTGAATTCTATGTTTACTTTTATATATAGTGACTTATTTTTAATCATTTTTAATATTTGTATAACTATTTTTTTTAAATGGTTCTCAAAAAACAAGTATAAAACAACTAAAAGTTCTATTTTATTTTTTAAAATTATCAAACATGTTTCCTTTTATTTATTTTTTTTATTTTGGAGAAAAAAATATTTTTAAAAATAATTATCAAATTGGGCTTTAGTTATTATTATTATTATTATTTAAGAAAAAAAAATCATTTGTTTCAGGGTTTGAAGTGGTTGATAAAGGTTGGATTTTTTACAAGAGTACGATAATTTAAAAAAAAATAATTCCCAAACTATGGTAGTGGAAAAAATATCCAAACCTACTATAATTTTTGCCTAATAAGAAAGAGAAAAATAAAAATCATTATTTCCTTTTAAAATCGTCTATTCAAAAGACGATTTATTTCCTTTAAAAAAAATTATAAAGAAAAAATCGTCTTTTAAAAAGACAATTTCTCAAATTTCTTAAAAGAAAAAAAAAATCTATAGGCTAAAATCATGATTTTTGAAAAAAAAAAAAAAGATGATTTCTTAAAAATAAAAAGAAAAAGAGAAAGAAAAGTCGGAGACGATTTTCAAAAATCCGTTTTTTCATTAAATGATCATCCATAAATATCTTTTGTAACTCCCTATAAAAGGGAAAGACCCTTAATGAAATTCAATAGAGTTTTCTTGTGCATTCTATTCTCTTCCTACATTTTGATTTCTCTTTCTTGTTTTCTTCTCCTTTCACTTTATAATTTTACAACACGTTATCTGCACGAATAGTCTCTATGGAAGAAATAGAAATATTTTTCTCTATTAAGATAAATAGAAAGACTCTGCTCTCTTTTTTCTCACAAAAAGGTATGTGATAAACTTATATCATGATTTTCTATTTTATTACCCTTTGATATCTTTTTTCATTTATTTTATTCAAATACTTAAATATTACAATCCCTATAACCAAAAGTTGTTGAATAAATTATAAATAGGGTAAATTCATAACTAGAAGTTATGAAAAATATGTACAATATCTATGACCAGAAGTTATGAGATAAATTACAAATTATGGGGTAAATTCATAACCAGAAGTTATGTATATGATCCCTAATTATTTATTTTTAATTATACGGTATAACTGGATGTTATACCAAACAATATTACATAGCCAGAAACTATAAAATAAATAAATGTTCATAACCCGAAGCTATGTACAAATTTATATAAAATAATCATAGCTCGAAGCTATAAAAAAGAAATATATATATATATTAAATTTTAATTCTTCTTTCATATTTATACATTTTTCCCATATTTATAATTGATAAATTTTAGGTCATTATAAATTTAGATATTGTTTACTTGAAATATTGTTAAAAGTTATAAAAAAATTATTTGATTTTGTTTATAATCAAAGTTATACCAATGCTATCAAGTTATTATAATTGATTCTAATAATATTGTTTTGTCATATATATGATGTTATTTGACAATGTCGAATATTACAAAACTTAAATTTGTGGCACTTGACATTTCGGGAAAGAGCTATCTATCTTAGATCCTTGATGATGAAATACATCTTGATGCAATGAATCTTGGAGCTATGATCAAAGAAGGAAATCAAACATCTCCACAAAGGTTTAAAAAAAAATGAGCTTTCGATGAGAAATCACTAGTCTCGTCCAACTCTAAATCATTCCCTAAAGTGAATGCAATATCGTCCCAAACTCGTGGACATGGATAAGGACAAGGACGTGGTCGTGGTTGTGGAAGAAATCCCCGATACCATGGTTCTTATAGTAATAATTCTCAGAAAATGAAAACCTCATTGCACCATCAAAGTGGAACAATATTGAGGCAAAACCAGAAAATGAGAAGTGTTTATAAGATAAACTTCCTAAGAACCATGAGAATAATTGTTATAGATGTGGTATGAAGAGGCATTGGTTGCGTACCTGTTGGACGGCCAGAAATTTGGTCAACCTTTACCAAGCATTAATAAAGAAAGAAAGTTGAAATGAACTTCATTGATAGTGATGGCCAAGTGGATCTAACCCATTTAGATGTTTCGGATTTCTTTGAGAATCCTAATGGGAAAATTGACCATCTAATTGGTGATGGAAATGTTTGTTATGATTAAACGTTATGTTTTTATTTAGTTCTTTGTAAATAGATTTGTTTTGTTATCATCTTTAAACACGTTGTTTATTATTCATCTTTTATAGTTTATTTCACATTTTATTATTTCTCATTTAAATTCTTTTCTTTATTTATACTTGAAAATACATGGATCTCTCTCGTACCTTGATCCACCACTACAATTAGTTTGATTATTTCAATACTTCCTAGTTATTTCATGTATAAATTGCTCCACACTTACAAAATCAAATGTGTGAGATACTTACGAAATATATAACTTTAAATTATCTTTTCATATTTGTTTTATTGTGTTATATAAGCTCTTATTGCTTTTACACAACTTATTAAGTTAAGTTATCATCGATGACTAATATTTTTCCATTGATTTTAACTTTTTCTCTATGATAATATTTATTCAACTCTATAAAGACGAAGTCTTTATGACAATATTTTATGACTTTTTACTTTGATGAAACTCTTGTCTCATTAATTGTACAACATTGATGAAAAACAATGTTAATACTATATCAGGTGATAGAAACCCAATTAAAGGCTCCAAAAGAGCTTATACTATGTCACTAGTAGTATTTGATTCCATGTGAATGACACTTTATATGATGATAGATCCAGAAGAATCTTTTAAGACTAACTTGGTCCCCCAAGGTAAAAGGTCATATGGCTGTGTATTACAAAACCAGAAGTTTTTAATTAGTGACTAGTCACCTATACACTTAAAAGGTAGAATGACATGTTGTGCAAATTATCATTTTAATGAGACAATTTTCTCGTCGTTAGGGGGAGAAAAGCCAGGTCTAGAAGAACGGCGTGAAATTATTTGGAATGCATTGACTTTGACTCATCTTGATCCTCATACAAATCAATGTGAACTAGAAGTTCAAAGGATCATTCATTTGCAAAATCTTGCAAATCAATTACTAGATGCACTCATTGATACAAAGAAAGTGACAAAGTGATATATCTCGACTGCAAATACTCCAACACAGATTGATGTCCTTGTAGGATAGTTAACAAATGAATCTAAGATATGCCTGAAGCATGGTAGACTTGTTAGCTCAAATGATGTAACTCCCCAGAAGAGGAGAACTCAAGAAAAACTTGGCACTTTAAAAGAGGCCATAAAAAATAACTGATCAGTTTAAAATTAATAAATATATAGCCTTAGAAGAGGCACAAATAATGCAGAAGCCCCTAAAGAGGCACATATTGAACAAGAAGCCCCTGAAGAGGCACATATTGAACAAGAAGCCCCTGAAGAGGCACATATTGAGCAAGAAGCCCCTGAAGAGGCACATATTAAACAAAAAGCCCTTGAAGAGGCATAGGTACCTGAAAATTGTGAGATCTCAATAAGTTATGAATACACGGGAGAAAAATGGGATTAAAATAATATTATTTTCACTTTCCAAGTGGCCTCCATAAGAATGATGAGATCCTGAACTCCAAAATGTGGAAGATGCCAACAGTAGAAAATGAATTGGCCAAAAGGAAAAGGCTATGGCAGGCATAGTTAAACTTATTAACAAAACAAAAAGTTTTTAGACCTGTAGTCCAAACACCTAAAGATGTAAAGCCTGTTGAGTACAAATGGGTATTTGTACAAAAATGTAATGAGAATAATGAATCATAAGATGAATAAAGTGGATTAGTAACAAGGTTTTCTCCGGTAAGAACCTGGTATTGACTATGAGGAACATTCTCTCCGCATCATGGACGCAATTCACATATCATTTCTTAATTAGTTTGGCAGTCTCCGAAGGAAACTAGAATATCGTCTCATGAATTTTATTATAGCATATTTATATGGATGCCATGGATAATGATATAATACATGAAAATTCCTGGAAGGGATTTAAATTGCCTGAAGCAAATAGTGCAAAGCCTCGTTAGGCATGTATCAATCAAGTTAAGGCGATCCTTGTATGGATTATAAGCAATCCTGGATGCATGTGCGTACAATCGCCTTAGCGAATACTTTCTAAAGAAGGGTATGTGAATAACCCCTATTGCCTATCTATCTTATTAAGAAATCAGAAATCGGAATTTGTAATTAGTTGTAGGTGTTGTTAATGACTTTAAATCTTATTGGAACTCCTAAAAAGCTCAACAAGATACAACAATTACTTGATCGACATTTTTCAATGAGTTTTAGTACTCAATTAACATAGCATTAGAAAGTTTGAAACAGCTTTTTTATAATAGATAAAATGCATCCCTTAAGTTCTCCAATGGTTGTCCGATCACTTGATGTGAAAAATGACATGTCCTTGCGAAAAATGATGAAGACTTACTTGGTCTTGAAGTACCATATCTTAGTGTTATTGGTGCACTTATGTATCTTGCCAATTGTACATGTTCAAACACTATTTTTTATGTCAATTTATTAGCAAGATATAGTTCTGCTCCAATTCGAAGACATTGGAATGACATCAAACATATATTACATTATCTTTGCGGAACTACTAATATGGGTTTATTTTACTCAAGGGAATCAAAGCAACCATTGATTGGATATGCAGAAGCAGAATATCTTTCAAATCCATATAAAGGTAAGTCACAAACATGGTATGCGTTTAATTGCAATGGTACTACTATGTCATGGAGATCTATCAAACAAACAATGGTGGGCAAATCATCAAATCATTCAAAAATTCTTACAATTCAAGAAGCAAATCGTGAATGTGTATGGCTAATGTCAATGATCCAACATATACAAGAAACATGTGGACTACCTTCCATTAGAGGAAATGAAACCGTGTTACATGAAGATAATGTTGCTTGTATTGCACAAATTAAAGGAGGATTCAAAAAAGGTGACAGAACTAAGCATATCTCCCTAAATTCTTCTATACTCATGAGCTCTAAAAGAAAGGTGAGATCGATGTTCAACAAATTTGGCCATGCGATAATCTAACATATCTATTCACAAAGGCGTTACCTTCGACCACATTGAAAAAGTTAACGTATGACTTTGGAATACAAAGATTGAGAGATCTACCATTTGAAATGTTGAAGAAATCATAATCATGTTTACATGAGGGAGAGAATGATAATATACATATACTGCACTCTTTTTTCCTTCGTCCAGGTTTTGTCCTAATGGGTTTTACTGGCAAGATTTTTAATGAGGCAATTATAGTAATCCAAAAGAATATTATACTCTTTTTCCTTCACTAGGGTTTTTTCCCACAGGGTTTTTCCTAGTAAGGTTTTAATGAGGTGTATTCTTATGATCATCCAAGGGGGAGTGTTATAAAATATAAGATTCTGTACCACTATGGTAACTTGTGGATGATCATCTATAAATATCTTTTGTAACTCCCTCTAAGGGAGAGACCCCTAATGAAATTCAATAGAGTTTTCCGGTGCATTCTATTCTATTCCTACATTATGATTTCTCTTTCTTGTTTTCTTCTACTTTCACTTTATAATTTTACAACAATATATATATTATAAAATTAATTAATTTTGTTTACGAAATTTAATGTATAAAAATAATTACAATTATTGATATATTTATCAACAATAATATTTATGAAAATATAAATTATAGTTAACATCCGATATTTAAAAATATTATTTTATATTAAGTTAGATAGTGATTTTAAAAATATTTTGTTCTTTAATCTCAATTTTATCTTTAAATTAATTGCATTAGTTAGAACTAATAAAATTAAATTTAAGTTTTTAATATTTTTATATATTTATAATACAAATAATATTTATCTATTATTTTTTGTTTCTTTCACTTCTAGATTAAAAAAAAAATTATCATCAATTTTATGTAAAAATTGAGTTTATAAAACACAAATTTATTTTTTACATTTATTAAATAATATTTATAAAATAAATAATTTTGTTTTGTTTTAATTTTTATATAAATTTTATTAGATAAGCTTTGAAATTAAAAATATTATTCTTCAATTTAAAATTTAACTATAAAATGAATAAAATATAGAAAAATAAATTAATTTATTATTCAATAAATTGATTTTGAATACAAATTTTAGCATTTGGAGATATAATTTTTTGAGTATTAATCAATTTAAAAAGAAAAAATATTAATAATTTATATATTAAAATATTTTATTTAGTAATTATAAATGATTAAGAACTAAATTAATTTGAAAAAATAAAATATTTTTAAAAAAATAATTTACTACACTTGAAATTAGAAATGATTAACCATTTTTTATTAAAAAAAAGTTTTTTTATTAAGAAAAAAATTGAGGAAAACAAAATTTTTTTTTTGCTCTATTCAATTTTTTATCTTGTTTTCAATTTTTAATCTTATGGTTTCAATTTTTAATTTTTAATTTTTTTTTGAAATCGTCTTGAAGAGAGAAGATATCTCCATAAATTTTTTTTCAAAAGATAATTTCTCCCTTAATTAATTTTTTTTTTCAAAAATTGTCCTTTGAAGAGATTTTAGCCCATAATTTTTTTTAAAGAAATTTTAGAAATCGTATTTTAAAAAGACAATTTTCTTGTTATGATTTTTTTAGAAAAATAAATAATTCGTTTTTTGAAGGGATAATTTTAAAAGGAAATAACTTTTCTTATTTAACAAAAACTATGATAGATTTGGAATTAATTTTGTCAATACGGTAGTTTAAGAAATATTTTTTTAAACTACCGTACTCTTGTTAAAAATCCGATAAAGGTTGCTGTGGCACAGGGAGAATAGATCGAGGTGGCAGTACTGCGTAACCAATTAAGTCCATTTACTTGTGAAGACGCATCAACTTATGTGTTTTGGGACAGTTATCATCCTACAGAAAGAGCATACAAGGTTATAATTTGTGAGATCATCCAGAAATGCGAGCTTGATCTGATCAAACTGGACAAGTTCCTGATATCTCTTTAATCTCCAACCCATATAGCCTAAAAGTTGTGAAACTTCGTTTTATACATTTTTAAAAATTATGAAAGTAAAATTTATTTAGATTAACTTATGCGTTTATATCTTTTGTGTACCATCAGGTAATGTAGAAATTTAAAGAAAAAAAAAACATAAAAAAAAAATTAAAAAAAAAAGAGTTGCCTTACCTAGAAGAAGAGTACTTCAACACCGACATTATAAATTTAATTATTGAATGGTAAGGCTTGAATTTATTTATCTTTGAATTTTAGAAAGTGAGCAAAAAAACAAAAAAAAAAAATTTAAATTTTCTTACTTGATTTATAATTGAAAGTGTGTACCATAAAAAATAAAATATAATAAAATTTTAACATTTGAATTATTAATTGTTTAATAAATTTCATAAAATAAATTTATCAAATTTTTAGAATATTTCTTGCAATATCCCCATACATACATGGTCAAATTTGGAGTACTTCTTTCCATTTATTTATTTATTTTTGTTGTGTTTCTATGTCGTCCTTACATGTCACATATGAGGAAATTTCTAATCAAGGGATAGAGAAGTGGCCAAAGAAGACTTGCTTGACTTGAGCTTTGGGAGTGATATCACTTTTCTTCAATAATTAAAATAGTAAGAAGCACTATGTCTTTGTGGTCCTTGCATGTCACTATCATTTGGGAAATTTTCAAGTTAAGAATTAGTATAACCAAAAGAAAGGCTATATTTGGTTATCTGAAAGCATTAAAGAAAGAAATAAAATGTTCAGGAAAATTAGATTATCATGTTTGGTTTTACCATGGAAAATACGAAAGAGAATAAAATATAATTAAAGTTAGTTAAAAATTTAGATATACTTAAATTATTTAATTTTTATATTAGAGAAGAAAAGTAAGTGAAATAAGTTTGAAATGATATATATAAAAAAAATATTGATTTTAAATACATTTTTTATTTTCCTTCACTTTTTTTTTTTCTTCTACTTTTTTTTCTCTATTTTCTTTCCCTAACATTTTCCATCAAATCTGTGGACAACCAAATATAGTCTAAAAGTGGTGAATTTTTTTAATACATTTTTAAAAATTATGAACGTGAAAAAATTTATTCAACTTTAACTTATGCTTTTATATCTTTTGTGGACCATAAGGTAACACATAATTTAGGAATTTTCAAGCTAGTGTAAATTCAAAGAAAAGAAAACACATGAAATTTAGAACATTTGTAGAAAACTAATAAACCCAAAATTAAAAAAGAAAAAGGATAAAAAAGAAAAAGAAAAAGAAAAAGATAATTGCTCTACCAAGAGCAATAGTACATCAACACCAATATTATAAATTTAATTATTGAATGGTAAGACTTGGATTTGTTTATCTTTGAATTTTAGAAAGTGAGCAAGAAAAAAAAAATTAAATTTTCTGACTTGGTTTATAATTGAAAATGTATAACATGAAAAATAAAATACAATAAACTTTTAACATATGAAATTATTAATTCTTTAATAAACTCCATAAAAATTCTTTTTCAAACCCTAGATTAATATATTATATTTATTAGTTAGTTCTGAACATGTTAGATATTCTTTGAAATTTTTTTAATTTAGATTAGGGTTAGTTTACTTTTTTTTTAAAATTCATTTTAATATCAAAATATTGGAAATTTAAGATTATGAGTTGATTTATTGTTGGAAATTAGGAAATCTTAAGTTTTTAGATGAAAAAAAAAATTCTTTTGGAATATTTCGATTTAGGCTAGGGTTAATTTACTTAAAACTTTTAGGTCAAAATATTAAAATTATGAATATAGGTTGTTTCATTGATGAAAATAGGGAAATTCAAAATTTCTTAAATGAATAGATCTAAGCAATGAAATTTCAAAAATTAAATGAGTAAATAAGTATATGATTATATGTGGCTTAAGGGATTGGAAAATGTTAGGAAGAAAAAATTATAAGATTTCAATGTATTAGGTATTAAACATTTTTTCTAAATAAAGAGATTACATGATAGGATATCTAATAAATTCTATTTTATTAATAATAATCCACAATAATATTTAAATCCAAACTTTATAAACATTTCTAAAAAATTTAATCTGGAAATTGTACATTCTTCTTCGCAGATACCTTATTGAAGTTCTGTTGCCTCATCCTTAAGATTAACATGATAGTATCATGAATATATTTTGAATAATTTATTGTAAAAGTACATGTAAGCAAGAAAGTTAAACCCAAATCACCATTTTTATCATTCAAGTATAGAAAAACAATGTAAAAAAGGTTGAATGGGTCTTTTTTGTAATTTTCTGATAAGCATCCAATACTATCTTATGAAATTTAAAGTGAACTATATAGCAATGTACACATTGTTAAGATAAAGCCTTTAAAAGCATAACATGATGTAATAGATTTGAAATTCATTATTTATTTGATGATATTCTAGGTTCATTTTTATCTATCCTTATTCCATGCATTACTCTCTATGTGCATTCTAGCTTACCATTTCTTACATTGTACATGACTTGAGTGCATTAACAGTTGCACAAAAGATCTAAGTCATGGGTTCCTTACAAATAAATGATTTGTCCACAGTCGGTTTGTGGACTTAGTCAATCCATTTGAGATTGTAGTGCACCACCTCCTAATTGGATGGATAAATAGTCTTAGTTGTCAGGATGAGGTTCCCATAAAGAGTGCACTAATGTGTACACATTGGATAGGAACTATAGTGAGTCATGATATAGACTATGAGGTAGTTATGACATCACTAAGTTGTTATATTGTATAGTCTTTCAACCTTGAGAGAATATTGAACTTGTGCAAAAGTTAACAATGATGACCTATGGGTGAGATCGCAAGTTGATCATATATATTCCTTATGGATTGGCCCACTATTGACGGAAGCTTATAGCAACAGGTATTCTCAATATAGCCACCACGATATCTCATGGACTTTAAGATAGTGTGTTCCTTTAGGTGATCCTAAGGATGTGTGATCATGAAATCTGTATGCTCGTAGTAATTCCTTTAGTAGAATTCAACATATGCTTTTAGTCAGTTAGAGTAAGTCATTTGATTACATAATAAAAAGATCTATAACTCAAGGATCTTGGAGGTAGTCTTGAAAGGTTGATAACTTTGAGCTTGTTAGACTATCGACGACCGATTCAAAAGGAGATTATATACATTGAATAGTAGGTCATATACCCGACCACTTGGTATCTCATTGTAATATATATAGGGCACTGGAGTGTAGTTGACTCTCTCTAATGGGATGTTGAGTCAACTACAAAATTGGATTTTAAGAGAGACAATACTGTCTTATGGCTTCAATGGTCCTTGCTCAAGCTCATGATATCCCTTGATGGCATAGTTTATAAGGGTTTAACGAGTTGTTAGTTCACTTATATGCATAAGGGAATTTTGGTAATTATATAAGGTTGCATAGGGGTAAGTGAGCAATATCTCTAGACTAGGCTAATTGATTAATTGGAGGCTTACAGGGTTAATTAATCAATTAGTGCCATTTTTGGGCTAGATTCAGTGACCTAAGCCCATTGTGAGCTCAAGTCATTTAAGCCTAGTAAGGAGCCTATAAATAACCCTTTAGGGGTTATGGTTTCTAGTGAAGTTTTGTCTTACCATTGTCTCACTACAATCAATAAGAGAACTCTAACCTGCAATCCTTGAGATCTCACTATCTTTGCACCTAAACTCAAGGAGAAGTTATCATTAGGTGGAAGATCATGGTGTTCACGAGATCTTCTTCAGTTTTAGAAATTTCTACAATGACAAGAATTGACCAGGAACATGCAGATCACAAGTACGACACTAATCTCTAAATCTATGTTATTATTTTTTGTTTCAATTGCCATGTTTCCATTGTATGATAGATCTAGAGAGCCTAGAATAAGTTTTCATGTGTCCTAACAGTCCAAGGCTGAGAATGGAGCAATCTAGGTTTTCCTAATAACTGGTATTAGAGTCTTAAGTTAGGGCAAAGCTTGTTAGATTCATTTTAAGGTGTGCTTACTTGGTTTTGCAAATATGTTTATTCATCCTATGACCCAAAGGGATGAATATATGGATGTTATTTTTATGAATATGATGTTTATAATTGTGATTGGATGTTTGGATTTGTTCTTTGTACAGATTGGGTTGTAAGCTTTGTGGTTAGAAGCATAGGATTTTTATTTTACATGTAAAAATCATTTTTTTCTTTTTGTTTTTAGATAGATCATACACTTATTTTGATGGAGAATAAGATTTTTCTTAATGTAAAAATTAGATTTTTATCCATCTTTGGTGACCCAAAGCGAATATTGAATATTCCAAGCATTCACAAGCATCCATGGTGCAAAAAGGCATCTGAAAATGTGACACTTTTGGAGAAACGATGGTAGAAACAACCTTGTGTGCACACTGGTGCGCACAAGCGTAGGATGCGATGCTCGAGCACTTAGATTAGTGCTTATGTGGCCTCAATGCTCAAACGACCATATTGGTGCTTGAGCAGCTTAATTGATCGAGTAGTCCTTTCAACAGCCTTTGAAACATTCAAGTGCAAATGATGCCTATTTGAAGTTTTGGGGGTATTTTTAAGGGGTAGTTTTATTTTATTTTATTTTATTTTATAACCCTATTTTTTATTGCAAGAATTTTTTGTAATATTAGTTATTTGGATTTTATCCAAATTATTACCATTATGCAACAGGATCCCTAATGCCCATGGGGAAATATTTATGTTATTATTCCTTTATTTATTTTATACTATTATTGTTTAATTGCCTAAATATTTAAACTTAAGCCGTAATGAAATATTTGGCTCTATTCTTTACCAGATTGGGAATTTGATGAATTTGATTCATTTGGATTTGGGTTCTAACTCTCTTTCCAGTGTCATCCCTTCCTTGGATATTTGACCAACTTGAAATACTTACACCTTAATTTCAATCAAATCAATGGTTCCATCACTCTAGAAATAGGGAATTTAAAGAATTTGGTTGAACCGTCTCTCAGTCATAACTCCATTATTGGTGATATTCCTTCATCTTTAGGCCATCTTACCAATTCAACTCATTTTTATCTTTGTCACAATCAAATCAATGGTTCTATCCCTCTTGAAATTGGTAATTTGAAGAATCTAATTGTTCTCAGATTAGATCATAACAACATCACTAAAGTTATTCCTTCATCTTTAGGTTGTCTCATTCATTTAAAAATAACAACTTTTATACCTATTAAGCAATTTGATTATTCCTCAACTTTTAGCTCTTCTACTTTGATTTTTCCTTTAGTTGCATCTCTAAGTTTAGAGAAAATTTTAGTATTTTTTTTCTCCACTTATGCTTTTAAGATTGCCTCTAGAAAAACATAACTTCAAGCTAGCAGTTGACTCATCTTTAGTTGCTACCATGTGTCACACAACTAATCATCTTAAGTGTCTCAATCTAGCTCTCTAATTACACCTATTCCAACCCTTTTTAAATTTAGTTTGGTACTACCAAATGGCTATAACAACAATTATATATGGTGTTCAAAAGTTTGCTAAGTGAAATAAGTTTGAAGTAGTATATAAAAATAATTTATTGATTTTAAATTTATTTTTTATTTTTCTTCACATTTTCTTTCCTTTTATTTTTTCTCTTTATTTTGTTTTTCTAACATTTTCCATCAAATTTTTTGAGAACTAAATATAACCTCAAACTGGTGAATTTTTATTTTTTTTTTACATTTTTAAAAAATTATGAAAGTAAAATTTATTGAGATTTAACTTATATTTTTATATATTTTGTGTACCATTAGGTAACACATAATCTAGGAAATTTTCAAGCTAGTGCATTGATCATCTAATAATATTTGTATATCAAATGTTCACAAAAAGTTAGTATATCCAACAAATCAAACCCATTAAAACTAAAAAAAAAAAAAGAGTGAATACATACCAAAACATGATTTAGAAATGTTAAAGATCCCAAGATTCATGTATACTTCCATTTCATAAGCATAAAACCGACTAACTATAAAATGACATAAAAGTAGCATCTAAAAATATAAAATTCTCAGTACCAATTAAAGTAACGTTTATGTCCTACAACATATGACATAAGAGTTGCATTTAAAAATCCAAAATCTTGTTGCCTTTTTCTTTCTTTTTATTCTCCATTCCACCTTCCCAACAGTGTATGCCTGCATTTCATAGTTTAATGAGTTTTATAGATTTTTATTGAAGAAAATAAACATGGATCAATGTTATCATAAATGAACAAATCTAAGAAATATATTTTTTTCTTTTTTCTTTTTCAAATAAAAACATTGTTCAAAGAATAAGCAATACTATACAATACCTATGGAAAAATTCATGTAGTAGCTAAGGGACTCACCATGCATGGTGATCATGAGGCATCAACATGATTCATGATTAGTTGTAGCACAAAAGTAGCCCATTCTCTTCTAATTTCATCGAATTCTACTTGAGAATACGTTTTTTTTATCACCAAACTGAAATCAAATAAGAAAATAACATTAAAATGCATAACATTTGGAACCCTAAAACTATGTACAATTCATTAAATAAGTAATACCTTTGAACCAATAATTATAGGACAAAAAATTATCTCTTTAATGAATCTCATAACAAAGTAGCCACATTCAAACCCTCCTTCTTGTCTTGGACACTAATCAATCAATTATAAAATAACATTAGTACTCATATATATAAATGTTGCAAATGCATAAGCTGAATGTGTAAAGAAAAATTTTGGATGTCACCTACACTAGTTGCCAAGATGGCTCCCTCTTAGATGTTTTCTTTGCAGATATTCAAAGAGCCCAATGTAAATAAATTCAATGGGTACATTTTTAAAATAGGTAAATGTTATATGTTTTAATATATAGAAATAATAAATAAAAAATGTGTTTGAGGTGAATGTTTTTTTTATAAAAAAAAAGATACTTTGAAAAATAATAAGAAGAATTTACATGTTTACCATATCCTTTAAGTCCTCACATGGTTTGTGATGCATAGGGTCAAGATAGTGGACTATCATTTTCCTTGGTTCAATCACTACCAAGACCCAATGAAAGCTAAAACATTAAAAACAAAAGTAGCATCTAATTAGAAATATAAATCAATCATAAAACCTCAAATTAAATTATAATATTCATCACTTACTCGGGGTTGTAGGGCATGAAAACATATTTAGCGTCTTGGCATTCTATTAAGCGTTTTTGACAACAATTGTACTTTTTTCTATGTTTGAGTACTAAAGCCTGCTCGTGATATTGTAAAAGGATTAACAAATATAAATTGTGATTCCTTTTTGGACAATATGTAGTTGATCATGCATGTGCCTATTATTTTATCAAAACACCAAAAGAAAATTATCATTAGTCATATCCAATCTCATTCAATATGGGAAACTCATATTAAAAAAATAAAAACAAATGAAAATAAAAGGTGCACACCATAAATAGAAGGAGATGCAGTTTGATGACACCTCTAAAGATGAAATAATGTATTCACAATCCTCTTTAGATATATATGTTTGAAATTCGAAACAAAATAGTGAAATGAGGAGTTGTATTGGGTATGTCTTCTCATTACTAAGACAACCATCCACAAATTTCTGGAAATTTTTAATGATCGAATGATTTTGAGGCTTAGATTTTCGAATAATCGGTGCCTTCACTATCTTCTTCTTTCCTTTATCCAACACCTATGAAAAGGAAAGGAATGTTAGTAATATATACTCCTAAACAATAAAATACCAAGTTACAATCAAATTTACTACAAGCATAAAATGACATACCTGCGGATGTTCAGTTTCAAGTATGACAAGGCTTGTTGGCCAGTTAAGCTCAAAGCCAATAACATCTCCAACATTGATAATCTCATATGGATTTGGAAATGGGAGTCTAGCATGTGGCTTGTGTGCAACATTCATTACAACCAACCTATTTGATCATTTTTCTTCTATTAGTGTACTAGTTGCAATAACATTTCCTTTTATTTCCACTTCTAGTTTACCTTTAATTACCTTCAATACAATAAATAATATCATTTACATAGGCTATATATCACTTATATTAATCTTGTATTATTAGTAAGTAAATGCATACCTTGTGTTTTAGTGGTGGTTCTGATGGTTAGGGCTCTTCCATCATTTTAATCATTGGTTTTTCTGCTACAATTGGTTGTAAAACAAGTTGTGGGGGGAGACATAACTTGTCTTGTTGCAGCATCTTGCATCTCCTTTCGTACCATTTCCCATATTTCTTCTTTGATTTCTTTCATGTCATTAGATGGTTGATGAAAGTATGAGCTAGACCTAACTAAATAGTCTTGACCAACCACATGTCCTGGATGATCAGGCTTACCCAATGCCTGACATAATATGTCATTTGGACCAGTGGAGTTAGTCCAATCTCCTTAGCCTTTTCTAGTAATTCATCCTACAACAAAACATATATTAGTAATAATTTGATGAAGATGATTTACATATCAATCAAAGACAACCAATTCAAGGTAGCTAGAAAATGAATTGTTTTAATATAAAGGATAATAGACAAATTGATGTATAATATAACTACTCATAAAAATGATAGCATTAAGCCTCTTGCATATTAACACCTAACGATATCATCACAAACCATAGTCCCATAGACATACTAACACTATAAGCTCTAAAAGGCATAAATATGCTAACTTACTATCATGTTAATCACTGGCTTTGTAATCTTATTAAACTTTCTTTTTTTCTCACATGCTTTCTTCCATAAAACACTTCTATCAACCCTACCAATACCCCCTTCTACTTGTAGCTATAAAAATTTGAACAATAAAACTCATTAGTTCAATATGATCACGTTAACAAATGATATTTAAAAATTGGAATCATTTTCCTATAAACAAAATATATAATCCATTTTTTTACCGATATTGATAACTTACTATATCCTGCTCAAAACGTGCATATCATTTTCTTCCAAGATAATGATCGTAAATGTGTTTATCTTTTCTCGATTTCTGAACCTTGCTATATTCCTAAAAAAATATAGACACAAAATTAGTACATGGTGAAACTATGTAAATGTAGAAATTGAAGATGTATAAAAAATAATGCTTAACATTAAAATGTTCAGAAAGTCTATCTTTAACAAACTGTCTCCAATTATCCTCTTGTATGAATGGGTAGATAAGAGGTGGCTTTTTCAGCTTTTCTGGGTCATTCTTGAAAGGCAATATATATTTCTTTGTCAACTTGTACTTAAAGGTTTGAAACCTGATGCCCATTAGTAGGAAACAATTCCTCTTGGATTTTTTATTCACATTAAAGTTTGTCTACAAAATAGCAACCCATGTTAGCTCATGTTAATGAATGTATACAATAACTATATATGAAAGCTATAGATAGACTTATCGTGATCAAATCCCATAACTTCTCCTTAGTCTCTTTGGGGACTTTCCTCCAACTCTCAATAATTATTGGCACATGCGTTCTAGTTATTGTACCAAGATAACTACTAAGTTCAATTGAATTTTCCCCAATGTGACTACCAAGGTGTAGACCCTCAATTTTGTCCCTTTAGCACCTGCCTTTAAATTAACTTCTGGTGCTCCATAGTAGTTCCTTGGTGGCCCATTACTACTCGTACTACTTACCTTTTTCTGAGTCACCTCGGAGACTTTGGTTGAGGGATTATTTGATCCCTTATTGTGACCCTTTGCAGCCCCAACTTAGATTTAGGCTTTTCTTGTTTTTTTTAGGATAGCTTTTAGATACACTTGGCCCATTTGGCACCGCCCTAGGCCCACTTAGTCTCATCTCAGGCCCATTTAGGCACACTTGGCCCATTAAGACTTTTTTTTTAGCGTAGCTTACATGATTTGCGTGTTTGCATGGCTCATGGGGGCTCGACTTTTGTTTATTGGTTCATTTTTTATTCTTACTTTTTTATTTTATTTTATTTATTCATTTATTTATTTATTTCTTATCGTTTCCTAATTTATTTACTTACTTATCTATTCGTTCAATTATTTAACTTCAAAATTCCATGTTTTGCAAGGAAACTTACCATTGGAGTTTAAGGAAGGTGAGACCCTCCTCCGAAGGTTTTGGAGGGGAATTCGAAATAGGGAAGATTGCTTTTTGGGAAGATTTTAAAAAAAAAAGAAAAGAAGAGAAGAAGAAAGGAAATAGGGGAATTTTCTTTTTTGGAAACAAATTTAGGTCTTGAGGGATGATATATATATGGAAGAAAAGGAAAAGAATGGGGTGGTAGCACGTATTGGAGTTTTGGTAGAGAGGAAGAAGGAAGATAGCAGGAAAGGAGATGTTTTTTTTTTTAAGAAAAACTTTCAGCACGCATTGGGAAAAGGAGAGGGAAAAAGGAGTATTCTTTTGGGAGGATTCCGGGATTGTCTTGAGGAGAAGCACAGAGGGAAGGACTGGCAGCACGCATCCTCATCTCATTTGAAGCCGAGCAATTCTTCTCAAAGATTGGTTCTTCCAGACCGCGAGGGCATTGAGTATTTCATGAAAGGTAGAAACTTTACGAAGGCTGTGTAGAATGTGGGCTGTTTGTGGGGTTTGGCACGCGATTGTAGATTGTTGAATCAGATTGGGTATTTTTTTCTTCAAGGCAAGAAAGTTGTTAAACCAGGTTCCGGATGTGATCTATTGAGACTTAGAACTTACTTCTATTTCTGGGTTTCTCTGTTCGTGGAATTCTGGGCTGGAATCCTAGCAGGCTTTCACTTGTCTCAACAATGACAGATTCTATTGATATTAAATACAAGATTAGAATACAAGATTTGGGGCATTATTATGCAAAGGTACCCGTTGATACCCAGAGAGCTCTCAAGTGTTGCTAGAAATCGATCACCCTTAATCTCAACGATTCCGAATCTGGGCAAGCAAATGCTGAAACTCCCATGCCTACTCTGTTTGTGTTGTTCTCTCGTTGTCCACTCATCTAATGTTCTGGCTCTGTTTGTGGTTCCGTCACTGGTTCTTGATGTAGAGGAATCAATATCTTGAAGCACTTGCCTCTAACAAAGATCTGCCCAGCAACCCTTCAGTTGAGTTTGCATGAATTTTCAGATTACAAGGATTGAAAGTCACATTTCGTTCACTGTATCGAGCTTTGCAATCTCACTTCACCGAACCCATTAGGGTTAATGATAGAGCTCTATACACTTTTGTTGGTGTTCCTACTGTTCGTGTTCGCAATGGGGCAGCTTCCATCACAGGACATTGTGGCACTGCTCGAATTCGAGAAGTGAATCAAGCAAGATCCAACTGGTTATGTGCTTAATTCACTGGAATGAGGAGTCCATAGATTTCAATGGGCGCCCTTCCCCTTGGAATGGCATTGTTGGTAATGGTGTCAATGTTGCTCGGGTGTTTCTTGATCACCAAGGTCTTTCTACTGATGTTGATTTGAGTGTATCTTTGAATCTCACAATACTGGTGAAACCTCATTGAGAAAAGGCCTCATCCAGAATTGTTGATAGGAGACAACATCTTTATGTATTACAATCCACCCTTCATTGATAGGGATACTAAGTTCCAGTCAATTACTAGAATTTGTGATGATTCAAGATTACTGGGGAAGCAGGAATTGATAGAAGAACTTAGATGGGTTCAAACAGTATTTTGGTGAACAAGCTGAGTCCCTGTCTGCGCAGAGCACTTCAACTACCTCTCAGAGGTCCTGAATAATGGTTCCACCTGTAATGACAAGGTTTTCTTGGTCCACATTCCAGGCCCGGATTTCATTGATACCTTCTTTGGGTGCCTAAAGGCAAAACTCTTATCAATTCCGGTTCTTCCTTTGGATCTACTGTAAAGAAGTGGGCAAACAATTCCAGAAAGTTTCTCGTTGCCTTTCGTGTTTTCTACATTTGCTCTATTGTTGTTGGAATAATTATCGAGATCACTGTCACGTACCTAATACAAAACCGCGAGTACAGGGATGGAATTGATAACCTACTGGTTCTCTTGATTGGAGGAATTCCTATTGTTGTACTTGCTGCTTTGTCTGCTACTATGGCTGTTGATTCCCATATGCTCTCCTAGCAGGGTACAATCACTAAGAGAATGACGACCATTGAGGAGATGGCAGGCATAGATGTTCTCTGCAGTGACAAGGCAAGAACACTGACTTTGAACAAGTTGACTATTGACAAAAACCTTGTTAAAGTGTTTATAAAGGGTATGGAGAAAGAATACGTGATTCTGCTTGCAGCTGGGGCTTCTAGGATTGAAAATCAGGATTCCATTGATGCCGTCATTGTAAGAATGATTGCGGATCTGAAAGAGGCACAAGCTGGAATCAAAGAGGAACATTTCTCTACATTTAATCCTGTAGACAAAGTGGGCTACTGTCATTGTATGGTTGTATTGCAGTGATAAAGTTGCTGAATCCAGCTGGTATGGAGATGTGATCCTTGATGCAGGTTGTCAGAATATCGCTCCCAATTTGGTTTCTGTTCAGCCCCCATCGACAATAGTTCATCCAAGTGAGACTAGGCAAGATCTTGTAAGATGAGCAACACCTGGTGGGACATCTAATGACAAGTACAAAAATTGTGTCGTTCATTGCTCAATGTCTTTGCGAGCTGTCAGACTTGGAAAGGTTTGAGCGCTGCAATAGATTTGTTAGTGCGGCTATAGAAGGAAGGACAACAGCACTGATGACTGCAGAAATTGAGGCATGTGAAGATGATAGGACCCCGGAGATATCTCTTCATAAGAAAATCCAGGAAGAGTAGGTTTGTATTGTATGCCAGGTCACAACCCAAAGTGAGGCGACCTTGAATTCCCACCCTCAAGAGAAGAGACGTTAGGCCACTTCTGAAAGGCTGAAAGCCAAAAATCAGGTAACCAAAGCCAATGGTTCCCCATCTGCTTCAATGACTGAGATATCTGATCAGTCCACAAAAAAGAGCAACCAGAGTGCACTCCCAACAAATCCTAAAATTGCATGTCACTGGTGGTGCAGCAAACCCAGCCTATGTCAGTGTCTCAGTTCCAAATTTAAGCGACAAAATGTTGTCTCATGATGGTGCTGATGATATACTTGAGCCTGGAATTCATTACAAAGGTGGAACACAAATGGCAGCTTGTCAAATTGTCCTGAAGGGAACAATTATTAAGACAATTGCTGATGGTACACTCTACACAAGAGATTGGGACATTGAGCCCCTTTTCCCACTGCCAGATACGGATGCTGTCAATAACAATATAGAGAATAAGGGACAACATGTCCTTCGTCTAGAGAAGATTGATAGTGAATTCTCCCGCCATGGCTACTGAAAGCACAATCTACATTCTGTTCTTACAGGTGTTGAATGAATCTTATCAGATTAGTTTAGAAGGAACTTCTGAAAAGGGTGCTCAAGTTCTGTGTAGAAAGTGCAGATCCTAATATCTAAACCTCTCAGGTGTTGGAAACATTCCCAGTAAATTCATTTGGAACATAGTTTGGAAGTGAAGGCCTGCTTATTGACATTTATGATTGGGTATCAAAAGAAGTCTTGGCTAATTGTTGCATACAAACATATCAACCACTAGTCAGATTGTATTTACGGAGTTCTAATTACATAACCCGAGTACAGGAAAGTCTCCATATGTGGTAAAGCTCGCCTTGTGAGTTCATATGCAGTAAACTCATCATGCTTGATTCCAAGAAGAAAGTTGAAGGAACCCAAGGCTGTACTCCTAGTTACATTATCAGTCTTCTGCTTCAAATAGCATATGTTAGTATCTTTTCTATCCTTAGAACTATGGATATTTCTCTAAGTTGATCAGGTTGTTTGGCTCCTTTAGATGAAACCGCATTCGTTTGTGATTCCTTGAAGAATACAGAATTTGAACACATCGACGACCACGATGCTTCTGCAGTTTGTTTCCTTAAGAAGAAATGTATTGATTTCAACCTCTTAAAGCATTTGGAAAAAACAGATTTATCAGAAGATAACATAGGAGGCAGACATGACTAAGTTTTCTAGAACACCTAGAGGTGCAAGTCAGGATTTCAGTCTTGCTGCAATTTATGATGCCGAAGTCTCCAACAGTTCCGCCAGTTTACAGAAAACTCCAATACCTGATCTGAACGTTGATGAAACACACATTGCTTTGGTGAAGCTCTCAGAGAAGCGCCGATTATTCCTACTATTGGACATGTGCGACATGTAGTCCAATAACAGTTTGCTCCTCGAAGATGCTATGATTGAAATGAAGATAAGTCGGTTAGGTAAAAGTTTGATTGATCTTGCTATGATCGGGACAACTTCCAATGCTAATAGCATGCATCAGGCTGAACCTTTGTCCCCAGAGTCCATTGGTTTGGTGGATTTTGAGAACGATTTTACTACTTATAGTAAATCGAAGCAAGTCAAATCCAGCAGCAGTGCTATTGAGACACAGTGAAAATCAATTAGTTCTTCGAATTTAAACAGCAAAGCTACAATGAACTTTCAAATATTCACTCCTCCTAATCCTTTACCAGCGTCAAGCAGTTAATGGAATGTTCAGAATGCAAAAGACAATCCTCTTCCGGGAAATGCAGGTTACAAGAAATGATAAACTGCCAACAGAATTGGGCAAGAATCGAGGCTTGCCACTGCCAGTGACTCTAATGACGCTGCTGATTCTGAATTCAGGTTAAAAGATTTAAATTTGAGAGTAAATATAATGTTTCTCAATTCAATAGAACACACCAGTGGGCTTGCTTAGTTTGACAGAACACATCAGCAAGTTAGCATCTAACCAGCATGAATAAGAATCAGTGGGCTCACTTACCTTGATTGTCCTCTTGTTGATGATCTCCAAGTAAATCAGAGGTAGCAAGTCCAGGTATCAGAAAGAGTGGGGTAACTTAACGATGAGAGCAAGTGAAGAACCTACAGATTGCCTAATTGTTTCCAAGATTACTCACGGTTATGTTCCAGATTTTCAAGAATTCCATAAGCACTGTGGAGCAGGAAAAGTTGTTTCTGGTTATGTTTTAAATGTCAATAAGGAGCTTTAAGACATGCCAATAAACCGCCAAGGCGCCTAATGAAGGTTGTGACCTATATCTGGATGATTTTGGGATGCCCAGTTGCGGCTTCTGAACACAGGGACCTTTTCGAAGAGAAAAACAACAACAAAATTTCCGCAAACAACCTCATCAGTTTCAACAGCAGTTCGTTCCAAGTCAACATCAACAGAAGCCATCAGAATCAATTCAGCAGATCTCTTCTGAAGACCATTCTAGAACACAATACCATTTTCCTCTACGCTCCGTCGCCTTTACGGTGTTTTCGAATTGTGTTTTCAAAATCGTTTTCATCCAAATAACCCTAACTTTAGGGAATTATCCCTCAAACTCTTTCTAGGTATAAAATCCCAGCTTTAACATGCTATTTGCTGCCACTTTCCTTCGGGTATGCACTTTCAACGTTTTATTCGATTTTTAACTATTTTTTGTGTTTTTCTTGATTTTCAATAAGCATGAACAAACTCCATAATTCCAAGTCATGGAATTGTATGGATTAACTCATGTGAAATTAATTAGGGCTTTGGTGGGGCCCGACATTCATGATACCTTCTTCAATATTGCTTGCTTGATAATGTTGATTTTTGATTCTTCTTGATGATATACATGAATTTGTTTCGCATTATTGTTGAGATGCTCTTGTTTCCCATAGAGGAGTTACTAGCTTGCTATCCAGTACGCTCTCTTCTCATCTATTTTTTTTAGAAACTCTATGGACTTGTATGTCATTGATGACCATATCCATATTTGACATGATTCTTGGATGTCTTGAATATAGCCTGACTTTGCTTGAATAAAAAAATGTTGTGTGCTACATTTCTACACTAACTTTTATGTTTTATGATAGCGCTTGAAGAACGTTCAGGTACGCACCCTACTCTCCTTTATTGCAATTTGATTGCTGTTTAGGCATGCCACCTCTTTAAAACACCTAGCTATTTAGGTATCTATAATTAACCGATTAATTACCACACTTCCCCTTAACTTTGTCAGTAGAGACCTTTGTAGGGCTTAGAGGGGGTCCTACCTTTTAAAGGTACCTTCCCAATGAGTAACCTGATCCCACGACCTAGACTCGGGTTTCTCAAGACATGCTTTTTCCAAAACTTATGGAGTCATTTTTAGGGTTTTTTCTTTCTTGTTTTATTTTCCCTTCAAACATAAAAATAAAATAGGTGGCGACTCCAACTTTTTAAAATTAATTGTCTTCCAATAAAAAAGTGAGTCTCGCCGATCGAGTGGGGACGCACGTGAAAAATGCGGGTCCACACAAGGCTATTGTATTCAATCTTGAGCTTTATCTTGAGCTTGACTGTATTGATAGATGCATCATTTTTTAAAGCATCCCACCATTTTGTTTTAAAGGTCCTTCCCAGAGATGGAAAGGCTGCTGATTCATCTGTAATAATGATATAGTCCCACTGGACTATCCAGGCAAGGCCAAATTTGCTGAAGAAGAATAGTAAAGGGGGAAAAGCTGAAAGTTCTTTGGGGATATTAAAAGAACTTCTGAATAGCTCAAAGCCATCCAGGATGGGCTTAGGAAGAATCTTAATATTCGGACCATAATAATTCCACCAACTGTGGAACCAGAATGGAAAAGAGGAAAGCTGATTCTTAGATGGAAAATAGAACATCCATGAATGATGGAAGTCCCTGTTCTGGATCAGAAAGGCACAAAACCATGCTCTCTGATAATCCCAATAATTAAAAAACCTTGGTTTTGATGGTTCAGAAAATTCCCTTGAAAGATTAGGATTTCCTCCCCATTGCTTAACAATAAGAATCTTATAGATATGGCAAGTGGAGAATGCCAAACCTATATTACTGAATTTGTCTGCATGATGCTTAATTTTAACACGTCACCCCAACCCTCTTATAGCCTAACAAACGCCTATCCACGGCTAACAACGGCTTAATCACTGGATCTCCTAGACATGGTTCGGAAAACTGAACTCATTTTAGGGTTTTTGAACTAGAGCCTAATAGCAGATTTACAAACCTTATGAGTACCGTCACCCCAACCTCTTACAACGTACAAACGCCTTCCACGGCTAATCAAGGGCTCAACGGCAGGGCTCGCGTCCCAGGCACACTGGCTACTTATCTAGGATAGACAAGAAACCTAGGACAAAACAAGCAAACTTCCCCATAGGCACCCAGGACAAGGATATGGCAATGAAAACTAGAATTATGCAGGAGATTCAAAACAAAGAAGAGGGTTTAGAAATCAAACAAGATATCCAAACAAGAAATTTAAAGGAGAGGAACCAGAAAACTTGTTAGTTTCATTATAAAGCTTAAAAACGACCATGTAGGCGGTACAATAATTAAAACATAAACTAAAAAAAAGCTCATAAACCGACCATGTAGGCGGTCAGAAATAAAAACATAAAACCGACCATATAGGCCGTTATAAGAAATAAAAATGAAAATGAAAATAAACTTAATTAAAACATCCATATAGTGAGGTAATCAAACATACCTTGTTATTATATCATAAGGAGAAATATCTTACAATGGACAAAGGTAGGAAAGCTTGAAGAAAGCTTGAAGGCTTAAAGGTTTACATGATGAGAGAGAAAGAAGAGAGAAGGCAGAGCATAAGCTCTAGAGAGAAAAGTGGAAAATGAAGCGTAAATGGAGCGTGCTCACAAAATAGGACCGAGCCTCCTTAAATAGGCAAAAAAGGAATCTTGAATAGTAACCGAACTTGAACAGTAGACCCGTGCTTGAATAGTGAATAGTGAATAGTGAATAGTGAATAGTGAATAGTAAGATTCACTTTTATACCGAAATCCCCAAAAAACCCTTTTTCGGCTGAGAATACTTCTGTCAGGCTGCTTTATACTGTGTAGACACATGCTTGCTGCTTTTGGTGCAGAGACTGCCAAACTTGAAGAATATTCTTGTTGACTGGGAAAAACTTGCAAGCTGATAATCATGAAGCTTTGTAATTTCTTATTGGTGGAAGAATACCTTCACAGTCATCGCCATTGTCTGGAAGGTAGCTTGTGGAATCATCAGATTTTGCATAAGAATTTTCTTGGGAGAAACTTGAGCTTCCTTCTTCAAGGATTTTCTGGAAATCTTGAGGGGTCTTAGCTGCTGCGAGCATGGCTTGTACTGTTGGCTTTTTAAGGAGAACTGAGCATATCATTCACTGGCTGAAGCTTGTGTGGGGTTCTGGAGGAAATTGCTTGACTGTAATTGATTAAGTGCAAATCATTTTTAAAGGCATCCCACCATTTTGTTTTAAAGGTCTTTCCCCGAGATGGAAAAGGCTGCTGGATTCATCTGTAATATGATATGTCCCCACGGACTATCAGGCAGGCCAGTTTGCTGAAGAAGAATAGTAAAAGGGGGAAAATGCTGAAAGTTCTTTTTGGGGATGTTAAGAACTTCTGAATAGCTCAAAGCCATCAGGATGGCTTAGGAAGAATCTTAATATTGGACATAATAATTCCCACCAACTGTGGAACTAGAATGGAAAAGAGGAAAGCTGATTCTTAGATGGAATAGAACATTGAATGATGGAAGTACCTTTCTGGATCAGTAAGACACAAAACCTGCTCTCTGATAATCCAATAATTAAAAAATTGGTTTTGAATGGTTCAGAAATTCCTTGAAAGATTAGGGATTTTCTCCCATTGCTTGACAAGTAAGAATCTTATAGATATGGCAAGTGGAGAATTGCCAAACTATATTGCTGAATTTGTCTGCATGCTGCTAATTTTAACGAGAACCAGTTTCTGTATAGGACAGTTCATAAAACTCTCTTGTTCTTAAAATAATCACCAAGAGGGTAATGAAATTTTCTTGAAAAGCTTTTGCGCATTTCTCTGGGTTTTCAGAGAAAAATTCTCTTTCTAAATAACCAAAAGAGGTTGTTTAGAATCATTTTTGCCAATATCTTGATTTTGTTGAAAGAGGTGTGGGGTTCTGGCAGCCCCAACAATTTGCTTATTTGAAAAAGAAGGAGGCTTGATGCTAATTCTTTTGGGAGGGATTAGCCTTAAATGACCTTGCTTGAAGGGTCTGAGACCCTGAAATGGCCGGATACTGATGGCCTTGAAAGATTAGTTTGAAATTTGGAATGATCATAATATAAAGGTCACATTTTGGTTAGGCATCATGGTGGATTCTATGCATAGGTTTAGAAGAATGAAGTCTTTGTTCAAAATGTTGTGCTTCTTCTCTTCAACTTGTTGACTCCAAAGCATTTTTATGAGTTAGAAGGAGATTGGTTAGCTTGAACTGGATTGGGGCTTTTTGAGAGCTAGAAACTTGGGTATTCTTTTTAGAGAAGGCCATGATCATCATGAAACCTCAAATTACACCGAGATAGGACTGATAGGGTTGAAATAATCTCCCTTTAAATAAGTAACATTTGGAAAAACTTATTGGTTTAAACTAATCATATATGCTTAATAGTTTTCTCATTGTGAAAAACAACTTTTAAACAATTCCTTGATTCAAAATATCAGCTTTGAATTTTGAAAATGCAATAAGGAATGCTTAAAATAATATTTGTAATGAATTATGAATGAATTAGGATATTTAAAGATATCTTAGGTGGATTCATTATCTTAACAAGATTAATTTTTGATCACAAAACGGTGGATGCTTTCAACACGGATTAAGCAAATTCAAAAGAATTATCTTATACAACAAAGCTTAAGTTCTTATCCTTAGATTACTACCCACAAGGGATAAATAGAACTTAAACGCAAGGGTTTCCTAGGGAGGGTTTTCATTAAGATTTTAACAAGGATAAAGGTTGCTTAATAAGACAATATGATTACGGATATGAACGTCTGTTAATTTATACTTAGTGGTTAAATCTTTTGCCATTGGCTCCAATAGAGACATACTAGAACTCTTCCGCATAAAGGAATAGTAACAGACTTCTTGAGGCAATTTTCAGCTGCTCATGAATCAATTAGCAATATATCAAAGACAAATTTATCTTTGACTATATAGTAAGGGAAACTTCCACCTCTTGGAAGATAACCCTACTTACAGTATTCAAAAAAGTACTGTCTCATTATTCATTAACTGAGAAGATCCTGGAATATCCATTGGTTTTCTTGGTTTGGCCAATTCTAGTTTATTTTGATCTTGGAGATAGAGAGACTATACTTTGAATTGTCTTAACTCCTTAATTCTCAATTTTTATGCTGCTTAACT
>JBAPGN010000268.1:0-31149 GCA_037355405.1 Vitis amurensis | reverse complement strand
ACTTCTGGACCTCTATCTTCTTCCGGAGTGGTTTGCTTTGTAGACATATAGAAAATGTTGAGAATCAAGTGTCTGTTACTGTAAAGTGAGTTTTGCATGCAGCCATTCTGCAATTGATGATTGCATTTTGAGGTATGTAAGAAATATGGGTCTTCCAAGGATGATAGGAATCTAATTAGCTTCCTTACAGTAGAATTGTATCAAAGAACAATAAAATCTACCGATAGTAGAAGTTACAACTTGATCCAATACAGTCCTCAATTACCCCCCTTGGAATTTTTTACTGATCTATACTGCTGAGATAGAGTGGTATTGTTGTTGCTCAACTCTCTAAGTCCAACTTGTTGTAGCACAAGGAATAATGGAAGCAAATCACACTTGCTCCAAGTCTAACAAAGCTTTCTCCACTACTCTCTTTCTCCAATATGACTGAAATGGTAGGCACTTCCGAATTCTTTTGTAGCTTCATAAGAGAGACTTACATTGTATAGATTGCACTTTACTTGCTCAGATCAAGAGACTTTCTTGTTTAACGTCCAACCCTCTTTTGATAGTATAAATCCTATTAAGAATTTTGCATATGTTGGAGAGCTTGTTTAATCATATCTAGTAGTGGGATATTGACTTTCACGTTGTCCTCAATACTTCAAGGATTTCAGCTGCATTTCTAATCCCCTTTTTCCCATGTAATGGCTGAGAAAATTGGTGGGAAGTTGTGATTTCGTTCAGCATTTCCTTCTCTTCAGAAGTTCCTTCTCTGGAATTGCATTCATTGTTTGAATCATATGTACACTTCTTCTTTCCATTGATCTCACTTCTTTTGTCTTCCATTTCCTCCATTTCTTATCTCTCTTTTTCTCACATGTGGCTTAGGTGTTTGCTTCTCATTTTACACTCCTTTACAGTGATCAAGGCTTTGGACATCTTTCATGCTGTGATGATTCTTCCATCGCTCTTGAAACTCCATTTCATGGACAACCCTTGGGGTTTTGGTGGGTTGAAAAAGGAAATCTCCCTTTCTTGCCTGTGTTTCAAATTTGTGAAGCCTTGAAATGAGTAATCTGGAGAATTTAACAAATTTTTGGGATAATATCATTTTGCATTCCAGTCCATTCCTTTTATTCAAAGTACTCTCACTGCTGTCAATTGCTTGATTGAGTGACATGATTGGCTTTTGTTTCCCAACAAATCTCCACATACCAATTGCTGAGATTTCGTATTGTTGTTCAAGACTTGAAGATTGTTGAGATGGTGGGTCCGGACTGTTTGGTACTCCTACTGAGTTTTGCTTCTCTGGCTTTCCTGAGATTTTTGGATTGATTCCTCCCACTGTCGAGTTTGTATAGTATTTTCCATATAGGGCATTGTTATTTCTGGGCTTGATTGTCCAACGACATTTGCGCTTGAATTCTAACATTTCCCTTTTCAACTGGAAATTGCAGGGCAATTCCTCCACCAAATGTTCATATGATTGACAATTGGGACACAGCTACTGCCTCAGGTGCTTCGCAACAGCTTGCACTTCATGGTATTTTGTCAGCTCCAGCTCCTCCAATCTTCTTAGTAAATAGCTGCCAACTTCGCTTTCATATCATATCTTTTTTTCAAAGGTATAATCAGTCGCCAGCCTTAGCAATTAAAGCATTCAGCTTGAGACTTTCTCCTTCCCACTTCTCCTTTGGTGTGGTTCATGTCCCATCGCCCTTGAAACTTCCAGCTACATAGCTGCAAGAAATCATATGCTTCCTCCGGATTTTTTGCTCCATTGAAATGTCCTCACATCACATCGTCTCAAGGAGTTGCCTCGGTCATTGAGGAAGACTTATATCATGCATAAAATGCTCACAATAGCTCAATTATCAGCCATGAGTGAGGCAATCATTTATAGCTTCATATATCTTTCCCAACAATCATGAATTTCTCCATTCTCTTAGTTGAGAAGTTTTGTAAATTTGCCTTTTTCAAGCCATTTGTTCTATGAGTGGGAAAAATTTCTTGACGAATTCAGCTTGGTAGAGTCTAGTCGCCAAGTGGCGGATAACTCCTTGGCCTTAAAGAAATTAAGCCAAATTTTGGCTATCCTTATAAATAGTAAAAGGAATACTAAGCCTCTGCAAATTCAATTGTAAGCTTCCTCCTCGTTGGAATGTATTACAAACAATCTTCAAAATCCTTGATGTGTGCATAGGGTTCCTCACTTTCCATCCATGGAAAGTTGGGTAGAAGTGACGCCAAGCTAATGGGTCCGTGATCACTACTGTCTGTAGGGGCACATACCATGATGGTGTCATCTCTTATACGAGGTGGATCATGCGTCCCTCATTGAATCTAGTAATTCATTGAGATTGGTCTTGAACGGACCTTAGTGACTAATGTTGATATCTCAGGTGTAGCTTCCATGATATTCAAGCTCAATTTCGAATTCCTTGTTATGTAGTTATCACATTTAACAGTGAGCCTCTCCACTTGTCTCGTATCCGCTTTTGGCATAGCCACTAGTATCAAACTTGTGGCTTAAATGAAAATAAAAGACAACAAAAGAAAACAGGGCTACAACAACCACTAATTACCACTAAGCTGAATTTAAAAGATAAGATTTGGGATTATGAAATTAAGATAAAGAATAGAATGGAAAATTTAAGTAAAGGTGAAAGAACGTTACCTAAATTGTGATTGAAAATATCACAATGCTTTGAAATGGTATCACTATAGAATTGACACTTCCCGGTCATGGCGCCCATTTGGATTCATGTCCAATTGTTCTCAGCTGATTTCATGTCCAGACTGGTGACCTTGAGGACTCGGAGTATAATCAACAAAATTTAATATCTATTATCACCATATACCTCATCCAGGGAGAAAGACACGCTACTATAAGTGTAAATATGCGGGCTCTAGGATGTTCACGTGTGGGAGGGTTAACAAATTATCAATGATACATATTCAAAGTGAATTGTACTTGTTTCATTCAGTTAGCTTAAAAAATAAAACACAAACTTTGATTGAAAATTTAGATTACTAACTAAAAACACAAGATAATGGAAATTATTAGGAAGAACTTATTTCTGGTGGAGAACTCCCAGATAAGTTCGACCCTAGGGAAAAAGAGCTATCCCTTTTCATGGTTATAAAACGCAGAACATGAGACACATGTAAGCTCTGAGTATCAGTTTGTTCTTTCATTTTGTCCATCATATTTTGGGTTAGAGAATCAACATATAGTCAATTCTCTAACGTGTTATACAGGATTCAATCCTTTAATTTAGATTTCAGCTTGATTCTCTCTCACTGATGCAACTTGCAATGGTTGAGATAAGGCACCTCTCACTTAAGACCTTAACTCACTTGCATTAGGTGATGTCTTAAGCCATGATTCTTCCACTTCTTCAGTCTGTCAAGCTAAATCTATATAAGGATTGATCGGCATTGGTAGTCCAAAGTCAAGCATTATCACCAAACTGCTTTGAGTCAGATCTCTAGAGAAATCCCATCCTCAGACTCATTCATAGTCATCTTCGAGTCCCAGAGGTTCTCAGTCCAGAGTAAGAAAGCTGAGGTTGCTATTCTACTCATGACAGTTTTTGCATAAGCATTTTGAGATGAAATGCTATACCAACAAGTTGGTGACATCGCAAGGATGTAACTCTAGGTATTTCTCACATGTTGAGACTACATCATACTATAGGGACATTCACAAGGGTTGCACTATCCTCTTGGGATCCAAAGTTGTAACGATGGGCTAAAGCCCCACTTATAGCTTTCTGCATTTCTAAGCACTTATAGAAACTGAGCTTTCCGACCTGGCTAGGGACTAGCTTTAACTCATACAAGGAAGTCGAACTCAAGGTTCTAGTTACATACTCATGCCGTGCGCCTGGGGAAGAATTGCCTCAGAGAGTGCATTAACCTTAAGTTCGCTAAATAAAAGGTATACTGATAATAACAAGGTCCTGAAGATAAAGGTAAGGTCCTAAACAAAGGTCCTCTCGGGGGATATATGTTTTCAATACTCTGCTTTGTTCTCACAAAAAACTTCTACATCGATTCCAAGAGTTCACAAGACCCCCCTAGTCCTTAAAGAACAACGCTCCTGAATCTCACGAGGTGTAGCTTAGTGAATCGAATTGCAAAGGCATAGAACATGTGTTTAAGACTTACTGTTAGCGGACGTTGGAGTACTACATCAATTGAATCGATCGTGAAACATTTCAAAAAAACAGTATACATTTCAATCTATAATATTTTCAATGAGCAATCTATGTATGATATTTACTTTAATAACTATATTATTCCCTAACTTAAAGCTCACCATTTGTAAATTAACTTGTTAAGAAGTGTTGGAGGATGCGTATTCATACTAGCGACCATAGACTACTATTTCGTAGGGAGGCTATGACACACAAAGCAAAACAATCTCGGAATGGGATTTTAAATCCCGTACCAACGTGTCCTAGATTACGGTATCAACTTGTGCAAGTATTACGGGCGCTGCTCACTGTAGATATCGTCCATTGCACCTCTATTTTTTAGCAGCACTAGAATAGATTGCCTATGCTGCGTGAAGATTTACGTAGAGCAACTATTACCTTAAGAGTTACCTTAGATCTCTAGTCATACGGCAAGGTAAAGGAAAAACTATTTTTCTTATTTCAAAGATCAGAGAAAAACCAATTAGAGTAACATATTACCAATCCGTTATACATTCTCCTTTGGATTAGAATAAGTTCCCTTTAAATCAATTACAATTATTTTTCAATCCAAAATAAAGGAAGGAACGGCTAGCGAAATCTAAATGAACTCGTGGAAGTCTCTTCGGTTCCAAACTCATTGCGGTGTACACAGAAAAGGCTCAATCTTTGGCCAGTCTAGTCTGCGAAGTTCTGTGGACACCATTATCACAGCTTGCGATGCTCATACATACTCGCCACACGTGTCGCACGACTATAGGAACTATACGGACTACACAATTCGTTAGACAGGAGGAAATATCACAATCTACTGTTAACAAGCTAGGAGGACCAGGCTTGGAAAGTCACTATTTTAGAAAGTCTATAGTTTCTGCGGCTTTAAGGCCCAATCAATAGACGGTGAATTTCTCGCAAACAACACACACTTTTGTAAAAGTTGTCTTTCCGTTCATGCGTTTTCTTTTGGAGGTCGGACTTCAGAGTAGAAGTTCTCTCTATAAAAGTCGATTGTGGCAAATCGCCAATGGCTGTAACTCTGCCGTTCATGACCTAATTGTCAAGCTGTCTTTATCCGAATTGCAGCACGCATTTTGAGATACATTATGATTTTTGACGTTTTCGGAGCCCTTCGAGAACATCCAATATAGCCATGGCATAAGATTGGATCTTACAGCCGAAGTGCTCTGTTTGCCAGAAGTGGCTTCTATATCATGGACTGCTCATCAAAGAAAAGTGACTGGAGATGGGCCTCTCATAGGCATGGGTCACTTAATACCTAGCGACTTCAAAATTCCCAAAATTGGGCGTTCTTACTGACTTTGCACTTTCAACTTCGCAAATTCCCGGATTTGCTATCTAACGTAAGGGGCAAAGGACTCGACTTAAATATACTATTCCCAAAGATTTAGTTCTATACGCCAATTGTTTTCCCAACGCTAGAGAGCTTTTGTACATCTGCCTTTGTATCCCCAGATTCCAGCATAACTCTCCTCACACCTTTCTCTTGCAAGTGAATTGATTGTGAGTCCGATAGCAAATATATCTTACTAAAGGACATTAAAAATCAATCCAAAGATAACTTAAACACAATTATTGGATTTAGGAAATGCTTGCAAAGGATGAACTTAAGCCCTCTAAAGTGCTATTCACGGCAAGTTACAAAAGGTAGAAAATAACGACTCACACGAGCGTTCAACCTTATAATAATTTAACCGGGCCATCCACAAGGTATAAATATTATCATTAAGACCAACTGGGGACCACGCGAAAGTGTAATTAAAAAGAGTTAATTACTAGGTATAAAGTCACTTTTTTGAGTAGTACAGTACATATGTAATACAATAGATTTCATCTCATAGCCCAAGGCTATTTATATCGCATCTAAGCCCTGAGCTCAACGTGGACAGACCCAATAAGCAATTATTCATTTGTCTAACTCACATGTATACACCTTGCTATTTCATCGTATCTTAGAGGGCTTGAGATCTTATGTATGTAATGGGAGAAGTGTTTTTGACCTTCATTCATAATTCCTCACGCAAAGACTAACGGATTAAATCACCCCCACACTACTTAAAGTGGTTTCATAGCATTTAGGGCCCGTTTAGAGTCTCATTGACTCGGTATATCCTTTTATTTCCGTCATTCAGAGTCAAACAGCACCTCAAGTCCCTCTATAAAGCTGTGTTTATAGGTAATCTAGAGTTTGAACTCTTCCTAGACCTAGATAGTCATTCGCATGGTCCATATCCATACCACAAAACGAAAACGGACGACGCCTGAGGGAACTTTTCGTCGATTCACAGGGAAAGCATGGGTTCCAAACTTAGGAAGCCTTCCAGTGAACCTAAGGTCCAAAATATCATCCTAGCTCGAGTCTCATGGTTCAATATCATTCACAATTACATTAACTCTCATGAAACCCTTGCGAAAGCAAATGTTCATCAATTTGATAGTATATCTCCAACAACTCCACGCCTTAAGCACACCATCACTTTAAAGCCTCCTTTTGAGCTAAATAAAATTAAGAAATAAAAATGCGGTGTCCCCGTGTAAAGTCTCCTTTTAGATTTCCATTTGTCAACAGTAAAAACTCCCATTCTGAAACAAAACAAAAGCAGTAGTATATACTTGAAGTTACCTTTAGCTTGTAATAACATTTCTGGAATTGGCACATCTCGGCAAAGAACTTACTTAGAGACATACCCAAAGATAGGCAACGGAAGGACGGCGTCCAGGAAAACCCCCAACAGCTAGCAAAACAAAAAACTAAGGACCCAAAACCAAAAGGGCAACACACCGTCAGATCATGACAATTCACTGGCGAAAACATAACAATCTAATACATCCTCATCACACACCACTACAAAAAATCACTGATTTCAAAACATCACACACAAACACAGACCACACCACAAACCAACAATCATCCAACAGGCGCAACGACCACGACCATCACAAACGATATCAGCTATGTGTCACTCACATCTAGCAAATCACCATGTAAGTAGATTCTAAAGCTTGAGCTCATACCACAATCTTTCATGTTATTGACAACCCTAAGTTATTCATAGCATCTAGATCCCAAAGCTCACAACCCGAAGTCATTCATGTCAATGACAAACCAGAGTTGTTCATAACATCTAGAGCCCTAAGCTCATGACTCAGAGTAGCTTATATCATCCATAACCTTGAGTTGTTCATAGCATCTAAAGGCCTTAAGTTCATGACCCGTGGTATCTCATGCCATCCACAACCCTAAGCTATTCATAGCATCTAGAGCCTTGACCTCATGACTAAAAATCCTTCATGTCAACCACAACCCTAAGTTGTTCATAGCATCTAGAACCCTGAGCTCATGACCTAGAGTTTTTTATGTCGTCAATAACCTTGAGTTGTGCATAACATTTACAGCCCTGAGCTCATAACTTGGAGTCTTTCATGTTATCGACAACCCTTAGCTATGCATAACAACTATAGCCTTGATCTCATGACCCAAAGTCTTTCATGTCAACCATAACCATGAGTTGTTTATAGTATTTAGAGGCTTGAGCTCATGACCCAGAGTTGTTCATTCATCTATAACACTGAGTTGTTCATAGAATCTAAAGCCCTGGGCTCACCACCCAAAGTCGTTCATGTCAACCATAACCTTGAGCTCTTCATAGCATCTAGAGCCTTGAGCTCACGACCTCGAGTCTTTCATGTCAACCACAACCGAAAGCAGTTCATTGTATCTAGAGGTCTAAGCTCATGATCCGGAATGGTTTATGTCAAGCATAACCTTGAGTTGTTTATAGCATCTAAAGCCCTGAGCTCACGACCTGGAGTTATACATGTCAACCACAGCCATGTGTTATTCTTAGTATCTAGAGCCCTAATCTCATGACCCAGAGTCATTCATATCAACCATGACCTAGAGTTGTTCATAGCATCTAAAGCCCTGAGCTCATGACCCGGAGTCGTTCATGTCAACCATAGCCTAGAGTTGTTCTTAGCATCAAGAGCCCTAAGCTCATGACCTAGAGTCATTAATGTCATCCATAGCCCTAAGGTATTCATAGCATATAGAGGCTTGAGCTTATGATGCAAAATCGTTCATATCATCGACAGCCTTGAGTGGTTCATAACATCTAGAGGCCCAAGCTCACGAGATCCCGAGTCATTCATATCATCCATAACTTTGAGTTGTTCATAACTTCTAGAGCCCTGAGCTCAGGACCTGGAGTCTTTCATGTCAACCACCACCCTGAGTTGTTCATAGTATCTAGAGCTCCGAGCTTATAACCCAAAGTTGTTCATGTCATCCACAACCCTGAGTTGTGCATAACATCTTAAGCCCTAACCTCACAAACCGAATCCGTTCATGTCAACCACAACCCTGAGATGGTCATAGCATTTATAGTCTTGAGCTCACGACCTTGAGTAATTCATGTCAACCATGGCCCAAAGTTGCTCATAGCATCTAGAACCCTAAGCTCACAATTCGGAGTCATTCATGTCATCATCTACCCTAAGATGTTCTTACCATTTAGAGGCTTGAGCTCTTGATGCAGAATCATTCTTGTCATTCACAGCCTAGAGCGGTTCATAGCATCTAGAGACCTGAGCTTAGACCCATAGTTATTCATGTCATCTATAGTCCTCAACTGTTCATAGCATCTAAAGCCCTTAGCTCACGGCTAGAGTCTTTCATGTGATCAATAACCCTGAGCTATGCATAACATCTTACGCCCTAAAATCACGACTCGTAATTTTTCATTTCATCAACAACCATGAATTGTGCATGGCATCTAGAGGCTTGAGCTCACGACCTAAACTTTTTCATCTCAACCACAACCATGAGCTATTTATAGTATCTAAATGCTTGAGCTCATGACCTAGAGTCTTTCATGTCATTGATAGCCCTAAGTTGTGCATAATATCTAGAGCCCACACCTCAAGACCTAGAGTCTTTCATGTCATCAAGAGCCTTGAGCTCTGCAAAGTATCTAGATGCCTTAGCTCACAACCTGGAGTCTTTCATGTCAACCATAACCCTGAGTTGTTCATAATATCTAGAGGCCTAATGTCATGACCTAGAGTCGTTCATGTCATCTATTGCCCAAGTTGTTCATAGTATCTAGAGCCTTGAGCTTACGACCCAAAGTCTTTCATGTCATCGACAACCCTGAGCTATGCATAGCATTTAGAGGCTTGAACTCACAACATAGAGTCTTTCATGTCAACCACAACCCTGAGTTGTTCATAGTATCTAAAGGCCTGAGCTAATGACATAGAGTCGTTCTTGTCATCTACTGCCCCGAGTTGTCCATAGCATCTAAAGCCCTGAGCTCACTACCCAAAGTCATTCATGTCAACTACAGCCCTGAGCTGGTCATAGCATCTAGAGCCCAAACCTCATGACTCGGAATAGTTCATGTCATCTAAAGTCTTGAGTTGCTCCTAACATTTAGAAGCTTGAGCTTATGATGCAGAATCATTTATATCATCCACAACCTTGAGCAGTCCATAGCATCTAAAACCTTGTGCTCACGACCCAAAGTCGTTCATGTCAACCATAGCTTAGAGTTGTTCATAGTATCTAGAGCCTTATCTCATGACCCGAAGTTGTTCATGTTATCCATAACCTTGAGCTATTCATAGCATCCAGAGGCTTGATCTCATGACCTAGAGTCTTTCATGTCATCGATAGCCCCGAGCTATGCATAGAATCTAGAGGACTGAGCTCACTACCCGAAGTCATTCATGTCAACCATAACCCTAAGTTGTTCATATAATCTAGAGGCCTGAGCTCAAGACCTAGAGTCTTTCATGTCATCGACATCCCTGAGTTGTGCATAACATCTAGAGCCCTAAGCTCATGAGCCGAAGTCTTTCATGTCATCAATAACCCTTAATTGTGCATAGCATCTAAAGGCCTGAGCTCACGATCTGGAGTCTTTCATGTCAACCACAACCTCGAGTTGTTCATAGAATCTAGAGTGCTAAGCTCATGACCCGGAGTTGTTCATAACTTCTAGAGCTTTGAGCTCACGACCCAAACTCGTTCATGTCAACCACAACCCTAAGCTATTCATAGCATCTAGAGCCTTGAGCTGATGACCCGAAGTTATTCATGTCATCCACAACCTTGAGCTCACAACCCAGAGTCGTTCATGTCATCTACTGCCCCAAGTTGTTCATAGCATCTAGAACCTTGAGCTCACAACCGGAGTTGTTCATGTCAACCACAGCCTAAAGCTGTTCATAGCATCTAGAGCCCTGAGCTCACGGCCCAGAGTCATTCATGTCACTTGTTGCCCCAAGTTGTTCATAGCATCTAGAGCCTTGAGCTTATAACCTGAAGTTGTTCATGTCAACTATAGCCCTGAGCTATTCATGGCATCTAAAGCCTTGAGCTCATGACCTAGAGTTGTTCATGTCATCCACAACCCTAAGTTATCCATAGCATTTAAAGCCTTAAGCTCATGATGTAGAACCGTTCATATCATCCATAGCCCTGATCGGTTCATAACATATAGAGGCCTGAGCTCATAGGATCCAAGTTGTTCATATCATCCATAACTCTGAGCAGTTCATAGGTTTTAGAGCACTAACTTAGGACCTCAAGTCTTTCATGTCAACCCCTACCCTCTACTATTCATACTATCTATAGCCCTGAGTCGTTCATGTCATCCATAACCTTGAGTTGTGCATAGCATATAGAGCCTTGAGCTCAAGACCCGGAGTCGTTCATGTCAACCACAACCTTAAGTTGTTCTTAATATGTAGAGAACTGAGCTCATGACCTGAAGTCATTCATGTCATCCATAGCCATGAGTTGTTCATAGCATATAAAGGCCTAAGGTCTTAACCCAAAGTCATTCATGTCATCTACTGCCCCAAGTTGTTTGTAGCATTTAAAGCTTTGAGCTCAGGACTTAGAGTCATTCATGTCATCCATAAGCCTGAGCTATTCATAGCATCTAGAGGCTTGAAGCCATGACGCAAAATTGTTTATATCATCCACAACCCGAAGCAATTCATAGCATCTAGAGCCCTCAACTCACGACCCGGAGTTAATCATGTCAACCACAACCTAGAGCTGTTCATTACATCTAGAGCTTTGAGTTTATGACCCGAAGTCATTCATGTCATGCACAGCTTCGAGCGGTTCATACAATCTATAGGTTTAAGCTCATGGGATCCTAAGTCGTTCTTATCATCTACAAGTTTGAGTTGTTCATATGTTCTAGAGCAGTGAGCTCAGGACCCTAAGTCTTTCAAGTTAACCACCACCCTGAGCTGTTCATGCTATCTAGAGACTTGAGCTCATAAACCGGAGTAATTCATTTCATCCACAACTCTGAGTTGTGCATGTCATCTAGAAACTTGAGCTCATGAACCCGAGTTGTTCATGTCAACCATAGCCTTAAACTGTTCATAGGATCTAGAGCCCTGAGCTCATGACCCCAAGTCGTTCATGTCAACCATAGCCCTAAGTTTTTCATAGCATCTAGAGCCATGAGCTCACGACCCGAAGTCATTCATGTCATCCATAGTCTAAGTTGTTCATAGCATCTAGGGGCTTGAGCTTGTGATGCAGCCCTGAGCTGGTCATAGAACTTAGAGGCTTAAGATCATGACATAGAATCGTTCTTATTATCTATCACCCTGAGCGGTTCATAGCATTTAGTAGTCTAAGCTCATGGAATTCTGAGTCATTCATATCATCCATAACTTTGAGTTATTCATATATGCTAAAGCCCTAAGCTCAGGACTCAGAGTCTTTCATGTCAACCACCACCCTAACCTATTCATAGTATTTAGGGCCCTGAGCTCATAACCCGGAGTCATTCATGTTATCAATAGCCCTAAGTTTTACATAGCATCTAGATCCCCGAGCTTACGAACCAGAGTAATTCATGTCAACCACAACCCTGAGCTATTCACAGCATTTAAAACCCTATGGTCATGACCCAAATTCGTTCATGTCAACCACAACCCTGAGTTGTTCAAAGCATTTCGAGCCCTGAGTTCATGACCCAAAGTTGTTCAAGTCATCCTCGGCCTTTAGCTATTCATAACATCTAAAGCCCTAGCTCATGACGCATAATCGTTCTTATCATCCACAGCCTTGAGCAATTCATAGCATCTAGAGGCCTGAGCTCATGGGATCCTGAGTATTCATATCATTCATAACTCTAAGTTATTCATAACTTCTAGAGCCTTGAGCTCAGGACCCCGGGTCTCTCATCTCAACCATCACCCTATGTTGTTCATAGTGTCTAGAGCCTTGAGCTTATAACTCAAAGTCGACCATGTCATCCATAGCCTTGAGATATGCATAACATCTAGAGCCCTAACTTCATGACCCAAAGTCATTCATGTCAACCACAACCCTGAGCTATTCATTGCATCTAGAGCCCAGAGCTCACAACTCGGAGTTGTTCATGTCATCCTCAACTCTGAATTGTTTGTAGCATCTAGAGGCTTAAGCTCATTAAGTAGAACCATTCTTATCATTCACAGCTTAGAGCAATTCATAGCATCTAGAGCTCTGAGCTCATGATTGAGAATCACTAATGAAATCCATAACCCTTAGCTATTCATAGCATCAAGAGCCCTGAGCTCATGACTCGAAGTCGTTCATGTCATCCTCAGCCCTGAGTTGTTCATGGAATCTAGAGGCTTAATCTCATGAAGCAAAATTATTTTTATTATCCACTACCCAGAGTGGTTCATAGGATCTAAAACCTTGAGCTCACAACCCAGAGTCATTCATGTCATCCACAACCCTCAAGTGTTCATAGCATCTAGAGCCCTAAGCTCATGACCCAAAGTTTTCCATGTCATTAACAACCTTGAGTTGTGCACAACATCTAGAGCCCTAAACTCATGACCAGGAGTCTTTCATGTCATCATTAGCCCTAAGCTGTGCATAACATCTAGAGGTTTGAGCTCACGACCCAGAGTCTTTCACATCAATCACAACCCTGAGCTATTCATAATATCTAGAGGCTTGAGTTCATGACCCAAAGTCTTTCATGTCATTGATAGCCTTGTGCATAGCATTTAGAGCCCTCAACTCACAACCTGGAGTCTTTCATGTCATCGACAACCTTGAGCTATGCATAACATTTAGAGGCCTGAGATCACGACCCAAAGTCTTTCATGTCAACCACAACCCTGAGCTGTTCATGGTATTTAAAGGCTTAAGGTCATGACCCGGAGTCATTCATGTCATCTATTGTTATGAGTTATTCATGTTAGAATGGAGCCCTAGAAAGCATGAAATGATGTAACAGATTGAGACTCATTATAAATTTATTTATTTATTTTTCTTGGATTTCCTTAAATATCTTATTTGTATTAATTGGTTATTTGAGCATACACGCCCTATATCACTTACATTGTACATGACTTGGGTGCATTAGGAGTTGTATAGAAGATCCAAGTTGTGGTTCCTTGTAGAGCGATGAGTAGTCCACAGTTGGTTCATGGATTTGGTCTATCCATCCAAGACTGTAGTAGACTACCTTCTAATTGGAGGGATAACTTGTCTTGGCTATCAAGATGGTTTTCCCATGGTGAGTGTACTAGTGCATGTGATGTGCATTGGACAAGACCTATGGTGAATCATGACATAAGGCTATCAATTCTATGATTCACCAAGTTACTATACTACATGGACTCTCAACCTTGAGAGGATATTGAGCTTGTGCCAAAGTTAACAGGAGACTTTGACTCATGGGTGAGACCCTACAATGATTATATATTCCTATGGATCGGGTCACTATTGATGAAGGATAGTGGCAATAGGTATTCTCAATAGAGTCACCATGATATCTCATGGATTGAGATAGTGTATCCCCTTGGGTGATCCAAAGGACATGTGATCTAGAAGATTATGCCATAGCATTTCCTTTAGTGGAAATTTGACATATGCGCCTTAGAGTTAGAGTATGTCAATTGATCACATAATAAGTGGGATTTGTAACTCAAAGATTGGAGAGGTAATCTTGATAGGTGATAGTACTACCTTGTTAGATTACGGACACCAATTCATAGGGAGTCTGCATACAATGGATAGTAGGTCATGGACCCCGAGCTCGTCTCGTTGTTATTTACATAGGATATTGGAGTAGTTAATTCTCTTTAGTGGAATGTTGAATCAACCTCAATGGTCCCAGCTCTGAGCTCATATACCATGATGGCACGGTTTATAAGGGTTGAATCGACTCTTGGTTCATTCTTGTGCATAGGGCGTTTTGGTAATTATGTAAGGTTGCACAAGGGATAGTGAACAAGTTCTCTGGATTGGGCTAATTGTTTAATTAAGTGGCCCTATGTGGTTAATTAATCAATTAGGACCCATTTTGGGCTAGATTAAGTGACCCAAGCCTTAGTGGGCTCAAGTCACTTAAGGCCAACAGGGGAACCCTATAAATACCCCCATAGGGGCTAGGGTTTCCATAACTTTTAAAGAGACTTTCTTCCACCTCCAAAGAAAAAGAGAGATAGTGAGAGCCAAGAGATCATTATTTCCAAAGTCCTCACTTTGTAGTGTCAAGATCGTGGTTTGAGTCATCGGGCAGAAGATCTTGGGTGAACGAGACTTCCAGATTCATATTGTTCTTCATATTCTTGGAGTGGAATTGATTTGGGAACATCTAAATCAAAGGTAAAGTTCTCTAATGGCTTTTCTCTTGATCTTTGAATAGTAAAAATATGTTTTTTTACTTCCGTTGCATAGGATCTAGAGGCTTAGGGTAGTTTTGCATGCACTATATGATCTAGGGTAAGGGAATGGAGAAATACAGGGTTCCCAACAGTTCATAGTATCTAGTGTTCGGAACCTCGGATTACTCTATTCTCATGCCCTAGATCGTGTATGGTGCATGCAAATCTATCCTAAACTCTTTAAATCTATCACAAGGGATAAATAGGTATTAAAAAACAATAAGAATCCCATAGAAAACATAGATATAGAAAATAGTCACATACCTTTTATTTGAATGTTCACAGATCGATTCCAATTGATGTAGATAACTCCAAAGTCGCAGTAGATCTCATAAACACCATGATCTTCTACCCAATGACACTTCCTTGTGTCTAAGCACTAAGAGGTGGAGATCTCAAGGGTTAAAGCTAAGGGTCTCTCTCTAGACTGAAGGGGGGAATGACAAGATATTGAAACCCTAATCCCTAAAGGGGTATTTATAGGCTTCCTACTAGGCTTAAGTGACTTAAGGCCACCATGGGCTTGGGTGACTTAATCTAGCCCAAAAAGGTCGCTAATTGATTAGTTAACCATACAAGGCCTTAATTAATCAATTAACCCAGTCCAAAGATGCAAGTCGCTTATCCCTGTGCAACCTTGTGTACTTACCAAAATGCCTTTATGCACAAAAGTGAACTAAAAACCCCTCCAACCTTCATAAACTGTGCCATCAAGGAATATGAGCTCAGAGCAGGGACCACTAGGACCCATAGGAGTACTGGCTCCCTCATATTCAAATTGTGAAATGAACTCAACATCCCACTACAGAGAGTCAACTACACTCCAATACCCAATGTAAATTACAACGAGACACTAAGTGCTCAAGTCTATGACCTACTGATTACTACCAAAAAGTGCTATTTTGTAGACCTAATTATAATGGTTTTAAGCACCTTTGTGTAGTAATCATATTCATTTAACCCAATTAATTCATTAAGGTCCTTAGTAATTGGTTTTAACCATTTTGTGGCAAGTTTACATGTTTTTATCAGCTTATGAATCAATTCAAGCATGCCAAATGATGGAGGAGCTACTTGGACAAGTTATGGCAAAGCTTTTGGAAGCTCAAATTCATGAAAAACCAAGCTTTGGAGCTCCATATCCTTTGCCTTAGTCGTTCAAAATGTGCAAGGAAAGAGCAATGGAGAAGAAGAAAAACAGGGTGATGAAAACAGGGGACACAGCTGCAGTCTTTCATCGCACTTTTGGAGCACTTCCCGAAGTCCATTTTCTACATTCTATATACCATTTCAAAGCTCAAAAAGTCAAGAATCCAACGGTTCAAACCATGTACGATTTGGAGCTGAAATGAGAAAGATATGGCCTTCGGAAGACAACTGCATCAAGCTGAGGGACAATTTCGCACGATGGAAATCAAGGTGCGAATTCCTCAGTTCAAGGTGCGAAAATTTCGCACACCTCAGTCCAAAGTGCGAAATTGGAACTCCAACGTGCGAAAGCTGGATATTTTTGCCGACTCTTTTTCTTCTGATATTTTTGTATAAATTTCCATTCTTCTCCTTGTAATCCACCAATCATAAGATTTCTTAGCTAGCAAGGTTGGAAAAACTTCTCTATTTATATCCCCTTGCATCCGTTGTAAAAATGATCGATCAATATGTAGAATCGATCAATATATAGATATTTAAATATATAGACTATACAGAGCCTTGCTCTGTTTTTCTCTCTTCTCCTGTTCTTCCCCATTTCTATTTTTCTTAGTAGCCAAACAGCCTCTGAGGGCTTTTCCTCAGAGGATGATTGGCTAAAACTTTTAGTTTCTCAAAGTATGGATGTTATGTGATGACTTGGATACAATCCCATGGAAATTTCTCGCACCCGGAAGGTAAGGTAGTCGTTTTTCATTAATGGTTCATTAATGCAAAGTTTGGTTTTATTCCTTTTGACAACTTCCAATGGCCAATACTTGATAAGCTTTTGGATTTCTATCCATTAGTTATCTCCTACGAGCTATTGGAAGGTGAGGTTTTCAATTCCAAGTTTTGCATTAATCCGTTAGAACCAATTTCAATGGCCATTGAAAGGTGAGTTTATCACTTGGAATGACTTTGAGTTGCCAATATTTGGTAAGCTTTTGCTTTTGACCACTAGTTATCTCTTACGAGCCATTCAAAGGAAGTCTAAGGTGAATAACCATTGATGAAATTCACTACCATCTGTTTTGTCATTTTAAAGGATTAAAACTTGATTTGCTAAATCCATACCGGTTCGGGAAGCAAGCATCACCATAGTTGCAACCCCAACGCGAGGAGCCTATCCTGAGATTTCCAATTTGCATAAGAGCCAGAGCATAGCTATCCTATCTTTGAGAAACTTGTTTTTACACCCTTTCATTTTAGTCTTTTATGTTAGCTTAGATTAATTTAAATCTTTCTAAAACATCTTTATGTTTTCTTTTAAAGCTAACCTTGAAATGAAAAAGCACCAATTCCTCTTTGAATTAATATCATTTGTGAAGTGAAAACCCATCCCAGTGAACGATCCTAGAACCACTATGCTATAGTAGCTTGGCTACTTTAGTAATAGTATTTAAGGTATAAATTTTGTTGATACGTCTTTAAAGCTAAGCTACCATGAGTCGAATCAAATGGCGCCGTTGCCGGGGAAGGTGCCACAAGCACAGTGAAGCAACCATTAAGGGTAACTTGTGATCTTCATCACAAGTTTGGTGAGTTTTCTTATAATTTTTTTTTAGTTTAGTTTTTATTTAGTTAAATTTTTTTATTCCCTTTTCTTTTATTTTTGTTTTAATTTCAATTTGTGCATTCCTTGTTGGATTCGAGACCAAGAGGGAACCCTGGTACAAGTTGAAGAAAAGAGCCTTAGTTGAATATCATTTTTTTTAGAAATGGAAATTCCACATGAAGATCAAAGCTCTCATTATGATCATGAGAAGGACAAATTTGCATACCTATCCATGAGGGATCGGATTGAAATAGGGAAAAGGCAAGTTCAACAAAGTCAATGGGGTAGTAAGTATGCTTTGAATGGAGATGATTCATATGAGCATACGGTAGGGGAGTGCCCTACCATTCCAACTATGAGAGACATGTACGGTTACCAAAGCTCCTACACCTCAAGTTGGAATAACCATCCCAACCTTACAACCCAACCTCAACCTCAACCATCAATGAGTACATCTTCATTGGAGCAAGCCATTTTGAAGATAAGCAAAGTCATGGAGGACTTTGTAGGTGAGCAACAAAAGATCAACTCTCATCTTAATGAAAAGATTGATAATTTGGAGAGTTCATTAAATGTAAGAATGGAGGGGGTTTATAATGATCTATCACTAAGGATAGAAAAAGTTCAAGACTCCATTGAGAAGCTCACCAATCTCGACATAGCAAGGGGGAAAAGGAAGCTTCCTCCTCAACCCCACCATAACCTTCAAGGAACTAATGCAAAAAGATCAAGGAAAGTGTTGATGATCAACACTTTGGTGGGGGATTGCTTTGACAACTTTATGGACCAACCTTCCATTGAAAATCATAAGGTTCAAGATGATAAAGGGTTACTTGAACCCTTTAAAGCATCCACTTCTCCGGGGAAGAGAAGAGAAACGAATTCCCTTGGACCAAATGGGAAGGATGCCAATTTTGTTTGGGATCCAGGGGGAGTTCAGCATGAAGTGGGTGTGTGAGTGAGGATGAGCTAAATAGTTCATCTTCTTTTTTGGGGTATATGCTATCAGCTTCATTTAAATTCTATGTTTTTTATTTATTTATGCATGTTTTAGTTTGACTTCTTAGCTTTAATTTAGTTTTAATATATTTTTAAGATGAGTTTTGAAGTGTTCATGTAGGTATGATGCTTGCAAAAATCGAAGTTATGGTGAAAACAAGAGAAAACAGGGGAGAAAAGCCAAAACAGAGCAAATCACACCCCCATTTCGGAAACTTTTGGGCACATTTTGATCACTTCCCGAAGTTCATTTCATGCGTACTATATCTCGTTTCAAAGCTTGGGAAGTCAGGAGTCCATAGGTTCAAACGGTGTCCAAATCGGAGTTGAAACGAAAAATTTATGGTCATTGCAAGAAAACTACACCGAGCTGAAAGCAAATTTCGCACACCACTATTCAAGGTGCGAAAATTTTCGCACCGTGCGAAACTCCTCCTGGCACACGAGTGCCATTTCGCACACCCCAAGACAATTTTCGCACCGTGCGAATCAAGGTGCGAAAATTTCGCACACCACTATTCAAGGTGCGAAATCCATTCCAAGGTGCGAAAATCTCAGTCCAAAGGTCATCAGTTTCGCACACCTCAATCCAAGGTGCGAAAATTTTTTGCACCGTGCGAATCAAGGTGCGAAACCATCTCCTGGCACACGGGTGCCATTTCGCACACCTCAAGCCACTTTTCGCACCGTGCGAAACAAGGTGCGAATCAAGGTGCCATTTCGCACACCACAATTCAAGGTGCGAAATTCATTCCAACGTGCGAATTCGAGTGCGAATATTTTGCTACTGTTGGACACGATTTTGGAGTACTTCCTGGAGCTCAAATTATGCATATGATATCTCGTTCCGAATCTTAGGAAGTCAGGAATCCAGTGCTTCAAACGGTGAGTGATTTGGATTTGAAATGAAGAAGTTATGGCCGTTTGAAGACGACTATGCAAAGCTGAACGAAATGTTGCAGCCGCACCAAATTTCGCTACTGTTAGACACGTTTTTGGAGCAGTTCCGGGAGGTCAAATTATGCATACCATATATCAATTTGAAGCTTGGGAAGTCAGGAATCTAGTGTTTCAAACGGTGCATGATTTGGATTTGAAACGAAGAAGCTATGGCCGTTTGAAGATAGACTATGCAAAGCTGACCGAGAATTTCGCACCTTGAAATCCAAAGTGCGAAAAATCCTTTCCAAGGTGCAAGAATTTCGCACCTTGAAATTAAAGTGCGAAAATGACCAAATATCTTTTAAACCCATTTTTAAACACCCAAGACTCTGTTTTTCATTCCTAAAAGCCATTTCGACTTCCGAAAGAGTTTTTAAACGTGTGACCATCCAAATTCCTCCCCTCCCTCTCTATTTGAAGCCTCAGGAACATGCATTAGAGGAGAGAACAGCCCCGTGCACCTTGGGATCACACACCAAGCCTCTCATTCCATTTCTTACCTCCTAAAACCATCAAAGCCCATAGCTCCAGCTGAGAGCTCCAGTTGAGAAGACTATGCCACCTAAGGAGACTATCAGAGCAGAGGTCAAAGTCCTGATCCAACCCACTCAGAAGGCCACCACAAATGCATCAGCTCCACAGGACCCTTCTATTACTTGATCATCTCTTTATTTTTTGTATTTACTTATTATATTAGTATACATAATTCCATGTTCTGATGTCTTATATTCTGGGATTGGATGTATTACTGATGATACATCATATATAGACATCATTTTTGTTTAAACTTGGCATTTTTCTATTTCCTCTACTCACTAACTCTTATGTTTTCTTTGAAACATGTGGTTTCTCCTACATGACTCAGACTCCATGTCACTCAGGAGGTACCACTTCCTCCCTATTTTTCAATCGTTTTTGTCACATTGAGGACAATGTTCAGCTTGGTTGGGGGGAGAGTTGAGGAAGGAAGTATTGTTATTAATGCTAAGTTATTTTGGTAATTTAGTTGCTTTTTGCTTAATTTTAAAATTTTTTAAGTTTTTATTCTACTCTCCATGGTTATTAAGGAAAAATTCTCAAAAGTAAATGGGAAAAATTAAATTCTTATCTTATTGCCATAGTCTTAGAGTTTGTATTATGCTTACTAAAGTTGATGAATTGTTGAAACTTCTATTGAATTCAAGCTTAGTTCTTCCACTCTAAGCTATCCACACACTAAACACAATAGGTTCCGATTATAAGATGAAGAACTATTTCCCTCTTGACTTAGGAAAATTTTAGACTTGGTACCTTTGACCTCATTTTAATAGTGTTGAGACACCTTGTAAAAGGCCAATGAGTCTTTGAAGAAAATAAAGAAAGAAAGAAAAATGTTTGCTTGCCTTGAAACCCGAGCAAGGTCCGAGGGGTATATGGTGAAAATCTTTAAAACCTGGTGCCCTAAGCCTTCATTGGTTGGGAGTCACCGACCTCAATGCTCGTTACATGGGTGAATAGGTGGAGTTTAACATACTGTAGGTGCTTGGGTATTTAAAAATTCATTCTCAAAAGTCCGGGGTGAAATCCGAGGAGTTAGTGGTTGAAAAATCCTTAAAGCTTGATGCCCTAAACCTTGATTGGTTGGGAGTCATCGATGGACCCCCGTTACATGGACAATTTAGAAAAGAATGCCTTTAAGCTTTGCACTCCTACAAGAAAAAATTGTGAAAAAAAAAAGAGGTGCGTTCTTAGCCTATTGGAGGTTGATTAGTTTGCTAATCTTTGAAAAGAACTAGGTTGAGGGGAGAGATTAGTTTGACATACTATATTCGGAAACTAATAAATAACACATAGATTTTTGTGGAAGATTAAGTGTTGGTCCTTTGGGAGTGGAAATTATTTTGATACTCAATTTTGCATAATGCCCGCTCTTTGCATGTTGTGATAGGTAAGTTAATTGATGACTCTTATTGATGATTGAGTTTTATATCCTTGACTTGCCATGTGAGAGTTTGATCCAATCATGCCACTCATATCATTTTTTGGAGTGATTTGCATGATCCCTTTTATGTATATTATTATAGTTTACTTAGTTTTATCTCCTCCATTGCTAAGGGACTAGCAATGAGTCGGTTGGGGGGTGTGATTACTACCAAAAAGTGCTATTTTGTAGACCTAATTATAATGGTTTTAAGCACCTTTGTGTAGTAATCATATTCATTTAACCCAATTAATTCATTAAGGTCCTTAGTAATTGGTTTTAACCATTTTGTGGCAAGTTTACATGTTTTTATCAGCTTATGAATCAATTCAAGCATGCCAAATGATGGAGGAGCTACTTGGACAAGTTATGGCAAAGCTTTTGGAAGCTCAAATTCTTGAAAAACCAAGCTTTGGAGCTCCATATCCTTTGCCTTAGTCGTTCAAAATGTGCAAGGAAAGAGCAATGGAGAAGAAGAAAAACAGGGTGATGAAAACAGGGGACACAGCTGCAGTCTTTCATTGCACTTTTGGAGCACTTCCCGAAGTCCATTTTCTACATTCTATATACCATTTCAAAGATCAAAAAGTCAAGAATCCAACGGTTCAAACCATGTACGATTTGGAGCTGAAATGAGAAAGATATGGCCTTCGGAAGACAACTGCATCAAGCTGAGGGACAATTTCGCACGATGGAAATCAAGGTGCGAATTCCTCAGTTCAAGGTGCGAAAATTTCGCACACCTCAGTCCAAAGTGCGAAATTGGAACTCCAACGTGCGAAAGCTGGATATTTTTGCCGACTCTTTTTCTTCTGATATTTTTGTATAAATTTCCATTCTTCTCCTTGTAATCCACCAATCATAAGATTTCTTAGCTAGCAAGGTTGGAAAAACTTCTCTATTTATATCCCCTTGCATCCGTTGTAAAAATGATCGATCAATATGTAGAATCGATCAATATATAGATATTTAAATATATAGACTATACAGAGCCTTGCTCTGTTTTTCTCTCTTCTCCTGTTCTTCCCCATTTCTATTTTCTTAGTAGCCAAACAGCCTCTGAGGGCTTTTCCTCAGAGGATGATTGGCTAAAACTTTTAGTTTCTCAAAGTATGGATGTTATGTGATGACTTGGATACAATCCCATGGAAATTTCTCGCACCCGGAAGGTAAGGTAGTCGTTTTTCATTAATGGTTCATTAATGCAAAGTTTGGTTTTTTATTTCCTTTTGACAACTTCCAATGGCCAATACTTGATAAGCTTTTGGATTTCTATCCATTAGTTATCTCCTACAAGCTATTGGAAGGTGAGGTTTTCAATTCCAAGTTTTGCATTAATCCGTTAGAACCAATTTCAATGGCCATTGAAAGGTGAGTTTATCACTTGGAATGACTTTGAGTTGCCAATATTTGGTAAGCTTTTGGCTTTTGACCACTAGTTATCTCTTACGAGCCATTCAAAGGAAGTCTAAGGTGAATAACCATTGATGAAATTCACTACCATCTGTTTTGTCATTTTAAAGGATTAAAACTTGATTTGCTAAATCCATACCGGTTCGGGAAGCAAGCATCACCATAGTTGCAACCCCAACGCGAGGAGCCTATCCTGAGATTTCCAATTTGCATAAGAGCCAGAGCATAGCTATCCTATCTTTGAGAAACTTGTTTTTACACCCTTTCATTTTAGTCTTTTATGTTAGCTTAGATTAATTTAAATCTTTCTAAAACATCTTTATGTTTTCTTTTAAAGCTAACCTTGAAATGAAAAAGCACCAATTCCTCTTTGAATTAATATCATTTGTGAAGTGAAAACCCATCCCAGTGAACGATCCTAGAACCACTATGCTATAGTAGCTTGGCTACTTTAGTAATAGTATTTAAGGTATAAATTTTGTTGATACGTCTTTAAAGCTAAGCTACCATGAGTCGAATCACCTACTATCCACTACATGCAAATTCCCTATGAACTGGTGTTTGTAATCTAACTAGGTAATGGTATCACCTATCAAGATTACTTCTCAAATCCTTAAGTTACATATCCTACTTATTATGTGATCAATTGACATACTCTAGCTCAAAGGAGCATATATCAAATTCCACTAAAGGAATTACTGTGGCCACATATTTCATGATCATATGTCCTCTAGATCACCCAAGGGATACACTATATCAATCCCATGAGACATCATGGTGCCTCTATTGAGAATACTTGTTATCATCAGCCTCCATCAATAGTAACCCAATCCCTAAGGATATATGATCGGTCACTTGAAGGTCTCACCCATAAGTCAAAGCCTTCTATTGATTTTGGCATAGGCTCGATATCCTCTCAAGGTTAAGAGTCCATGCAGTATAGTAGCTTGGTGAATCATGACAATTGATAGCTTTGTGTCATGATTCACCATAGGTCCTGTCCAGTGTGCATCACATACACTAGTACACTCACCATAGGAAACCCATCCTAACGGCCAAGACAAGCCATCCCTTCAATTAGAAGGTGGTGCACTACAGTCTCAACTAGATTGCCCAAATGTATGAACCAACTATGGACAACTTATCTACTTATAGGGAACCCATGACTTGTATCTTCTATATACCTCCTAATGCATCCAAGTCATGTACAATGTAAGAGACATGGGCTAAATACTCAAATCAATGTCAATATACCAAAGGGATAGCAAGAGGATAGTTAAGTTTAACTTTGTTACATCATGTCTTGCTTTTTGGGGCTCAATCCTAACAAACTCCCACTAGCCCCAAAAGTAGACTAGGTGCTAAAAAAGATTCTACTACATAGTCATATCACCTTTCTATACTATCCCACTATAGGTAACACTTTCTCTTCATGCATTTCCTCTTCCAATGGTAATTCAGTCCTTTAGACTATGCCACCATCCCATTATTATCACATAACAGTATCATAGACGATATAGCCAAGGGAACTACCCATAAGCCAAAAAGTTTCATTTTTTGCTATAAAAGCAACAAAAACCACTTAGAGCGTACACATACTTAGAGGTAGGCCTATGAGAGTCCTTATTAGACTAAAAGTCTAATTTCCTAGAACGAAAGGAGTACCAACTCATTGCAAAGACTCACAAACATATAATCCCTTGTTCTCCAAATATACTAGAGTATATGTTTGACATCCGCCCAAAGCTCTAATCAGAAAATTGACTAATATCCACTCATTATTCCTACAATAAAGCAAATATCTGGTCTAGCACATAGCATCGCATTCTTAAGGCCATCCATAGCAAAGGCCTTGGATACTGCCTTAATGCGATCTCTCTTCACAAATGTCCATGGACATTGATCTTAAAAAAAAAAAAAAAAAACACCAACAACAACTTCAAATCCAAAGAGTAACAAACCCTTCTTGGAGTTTTGCATCATGTTGTAGACCCTCCATTTTTTCCTCTTAGTAGATGTAGCACTAGGTGTCTTCCCCTACTTCTCCCTTGACTCGTTGTCATCCCTTGGTGGCCCGTTGACATTTATATAGTTTCATTTTCTAAGCCACCTTCAAGGACCCTTTGTTGAGAGACTCATTTGAACCCACATTGTCACCTTGGCCACCCTTCGTCCTTAGGTTATATCCCACTTAGGTTCACCTAGACCCACTCTAGTTCACATAGGCCCGTTTAGGCTCACTTAGACACGCTTGACCCACTTGGGCCTACTTAGTTTTTACCTAGCCCGCCTAGGTCACCTTTTAGGCATGTCTTGCATGGCTTCCATTACTTGTTTTCATATGATTGCATCACTTTTATTTATTATTATTATTATTATATTTATTTATTTATTTATTTTATTTATTTAATAATAATAATAATTATTATTATTATTATTATTGTTATTATTATTTTCTATAATATTTTTTTTCTTACTCATGTAGTCAATTTAATAATTTAGTGAAATGCTCCAATTTGATCTAATAATGTGGTAAATATTTTGTTTAATTTAAAATTTTTATAAAATGTTTTTATTTAATCCAATAGTTTTGTAAATTTTTTTGATTTAATTTAATAATTTTGTAAAATGCCAGTTTTTAGTCTAAATAATTTCATAAATTGCTTTTCTTTAATTAGAATACTTTTAGAAAAAAGTACTTTTATTTAATTTAATAATGTTAAAAAATAATTTGTTTTATTGAAACTAATACTTTTGAAAAATGCTTTTATTTATTTAATAGTTTGTAACACATTTTGATTTAGTTCAAAGATTTTGTAAAATGTCTTTATTTAATTTAACAATTTTATATATTGCTTTTCTTTAATTTAATATTCTTAAGAATGATGTTATTTAGTATGCTAATTTAGTAAACTATCCATGAATGCGATATTTTATTTTTTTACCACCTATGTTTAATTATCTTGAGGAGAAGGAAGATTCAGGAGTTTTTGGGGAAGCAGGAACAATAGCCCACATGGGGAAGAGAAGTTTTGAGAAAGTGGGAGCAGCAACCTACATTGGGAAGGAGAGAGAAGCTGGATTTTTTTGAGAATTAAAGAGTTTTGCTAGGGAAGTGGAGAAAGACCATCGGGAAGGAGAGGCTGGTGGATTGTGAAGGAGATTCAAAAGGTTTTTTTAGAAAGAGCAGAGCAGACATAAGATAGATATAAGAAGAGCATAGAAGAAGTAATAAAAAAAAAAAAAAAAAAAAAGATTTTATTGGAAAGGTCTTGAGGTTCTGAGAGTAGGTTTTTGGAATACCCATACCCTCCCCATGCATGGACACTAAAAGTTCCATCAATGAATTAAGTTAGCACTAAGCTCTTCCTTTAGCTTCTAATTCTCTTGATATTTTCCCGATTTATATAGGGATTCGTAGATTGAAAGCATCTGTCCTAGAATCAAAGAGTCCCAGACTTATTGTCTTTGGATCTTATTAGTAGTAATATAACCTACATTCGATCTAGAAACCAAATGTTTAGTGCTAGGTTTATCCTGAAGAATCTTGATTATTCTCATTTCACATGGCATAAGTGATAATGGAATACTATAAAAGAAAAGGATGATTACCTTTCCACTTACCTCATAACAACCTTAGCAATTTGAAAAAAGTAAGTATAGATCATCATTAACTTCTCACTTGTTCAATATCCTATATTGGGCTTACAGGAAGTGTCCTAAGAACTATCCACCTAAAATAGTGGAATCCCACTAAAGTACTCATAATGAGAAAGATGGTATTGCTTTCTTTTCTTTAGGTAAATGGGCATTCCTTTTCAGGTCCCTAAAATTGTACAAAGGAAGCTCACTTACCCTTGAGTGCTCCTTATTCTTCGTTGACTTTCTTATTTGGTATGTGTTTTTCTTACTTCTTGGTAGAAGAAACCCGAGAACGACTTTCATTCCATATGAACCACCCTATAATATCTGTTGAGAACCCTTAGCTCATAGCCCAAAGGAAAATGGCTTAGATCTCTAAGATCAGTTATGAATAGTGCTTCTATAATCCTAAGAATAGCTTATATCAAAGTGACCTACCCTTATCACCAAAGTAACCATTGCAAACTTGAAAAAAGAATATCAAAGACTCTAGTCAAAGACATTGTGTTGCTATTAAGAAACTTATCCAAAGATCCGAAGTATTAGACACTGGTCTCTAATCCAATCTATAATTCCAGCTTTGATTACCACTCTTTCATTTTGCTAGTTAGTTTTCATAAGGAAAAAATACCTAAACTAGCTCCTCAATTAGTTACTTAGTATAGGATAAATTAGTCCAATTAATTAGTTAATGCTGTAAGCCTATTGTGAGAAACACAGAGAGTGATAATGGAACCAACATGATATCTGTACAAAAGAATAAACCTTAGCAATGCGACATAATTGAGCCATTCATGGCACCTGTAATTAATTTAGCAAAATATAGTCCTTAAACTAGCAATATCATTTTGGCAAGGTATCCTAGTATTAAGAATCAAGCCTACGTGGGGTAGGGTCATGACCTTATTAACTAAGTTAGAGACCCTCTCATATTGATCTCCCTGCCTTAACCATAAGGCATTGAAACAAGTACACAATTAACTTTTAATTTGACCATGGACTAGGCAAGTGGGACTGTGTGGGGTGATTTTACCACTTCATATCTAATGTCAAGTGTATAACCATTGTCCTTGAACTATCAATCGCACCATTAAAGAACCCCACCATGGGGGTGGTCGTTCTCACTACAAACATATCTAGTCTCGTCCATGTGGAGAGTCCATATCTCCTTATTCTTAGGGTTAACCCACCGTGAGGGTTGTGATGAACCCAAATCAAGATGGGCTCGACAATGGAGGCTGTGGGCTTGCCTAAGGCCCTCTCCCACTTAATCTTTTGAGATAGATAAGAGCAATTTAAAATCATTAGTAATTTCCTTGTCGAGCCAACATGAAACCTAGTGTAATAGGCAAATACCAACATGAAAATTTTAAAATTTATGTGAGTAATTTTCAAAAAGAATTTTGATAAAATATCCAATCTCAAAATTTTAAAAACTATGTTCATACAATTCTCCTTTTATACACAATTCTAATTAATAAATATTTTATGTAGGAAACGTTTTAAAGAAATTTATTTTCATCAAATTACTAAGCTTTGGTAGAATCTTTTTAATGATAAATTCTCTAACTGAAGAATTTTCAAAATATTTATTTTCTAAATTGAGACCTGGTAAGAGAGGGAAAGACAATTTATATTGAGATTTGATATCTTGAGCAACTATCAAGAAGAGGAACTTTTGCTTCTCATATTCAAAAATCCTCATAAGATTTACTTTCCTTATTCCGTATACTTTTCCAACTTAATAAATATTTCAATGGAAATTCCAAAATAATTTATTCCATTAGATATTACCAAAAATATAACCTTTTAGTAATTCCTTAATAGATAGAATATTCTCTATGAAAAACTTCCAAAAATATTTATTTCCAAAAAGGAATTAAACAATCCATTTTTGAAAGTATTTTAAAAATATTTTATATCTTCATTAAATTACTAAAACTTTCCAAAGTTATTTTGGTAACCCTTCTTATCATAAATTCTCTATCCTGAGATTCTCCAAACCCATTAATTACTTTTAAATCGGGACTCTTGTACTAAAAGAATTGCTCTCTTATTCCTTATCATTGAACTATCCAAATAGAATGGTTCTCTCCTTCTCTCTAGGGGGGAGAGCCTAGAGGACCAACTATAGGCATTGTTTTCCTTCTCTCATCTATAAATAATAGGAAAACCTCCTAACGTTTTAAAAATAGATAGTTCTAAAGAAATAACAATCTTCTTAGCAACAACTAGTTTAAAAAGATAATCTTGGAAAATATCTTCTCATAAAAATATACTAAGCATACCAAAAAAAAAAAACTTTTCTTTTGGTTCTAATACTTATTTTGGTAACCATTCTTAATTATAAATTATCTATAATGAATTTCTAAAATTAACTTATTCTCTTTAAATCGGAATCCTGTGCAAAATAAGAAATATACTATTTTATAAAGATTTGAAAAAAAATAAGAGCTTTTCCTTAAAAGAAAGGTTTTATTCTTAGACATGTCAAGGATTTGAGAAGATTATAAATAAAATTAAAATATCTAAGAATTAATTTTAAAAAAAGGTAAGAAAGCTCGTAATCCTTTTTCCATCTTATCTTTTCTTTAAAATAAAATTTCCTAACTATTCACATTCCAATTTAAATAAGTATTTCAATTTTGAAAAAAGCATGAAAATTTATTTCTAATTAAGAATACCAAAATATCTTGAGGCCACATATGCAATCAATCAAGAGCATATGATAAAAACAAGGAAATAACTAAATAAAAACTTTTCACGTGGCCTTTAGGGATCCTATGACATATTTGGTAATTAAAATTTGGATAAAATCCAAATTACCAAAAATAACCCTACAACCAAAAATTGGGTTAGTGAAAATAGAAAACCCAAATGGCCTAATTGCCACAAAAAATTAAGCCCAATAAGAGGCCCAAAATTCAACTCAAACAACAAAAAATAATTGGGCCTATAACAATCCTGTAACAGTATATTCTTTGCACAACATTGCTTCAATTAGCCATATCTCTCTCGTTTCAACTTAAAATTGTGATATGTTTGAAGCATTAGATTCCTGACTTATTGAGCTTCAAAACCATATGTCATTTACCCCAAGAAAACTATTGGAAGTAGCTGCGATTTTGGCTCAAAGCTGACATCACTGTGCTGCCATGCACTTTGTGCAACCTTGCTTCATTCGACCATATCACCCTCATTTTAACTCCGAATTGCAATCCGCTTGAACCATTGTATTCTTAACTTCCTAAGTTCCAAATCCATATGTTGGTTGACCCAAGAAACTACTGGTAGTTAGTCCCAATTTTGATTTCAAGTTAATGTCATTATACTGCCATGGATCTTAAACGAAGAACTTCCAAGATTTCTTCTTTTTTCTTTAACCACCATTAAATCTCATAAAGAACTTTCAAGATTTCATCTTTTCTCTTGGGTCACCATAGATGGATGAAAAAAAAAACTAAAATTTTGACAACAATAAAAAATCCTATGCTCCTTTAATGGAGTTTACAACCCATCTATTGAAAAGTAAAGATTTTTACAATCAAATAAAAATTCTATACCCCTTATGGGGTGTACAACCCAATCTAGAGAACAATAATCAAAGATCATCAACATATCCAAACATAATAATAATCCAAAATTAATTATAATAATTAGAAAGAAAATTATAACCACTATAATTACAATCATTCATCCATTTGGACCATGAGATGAATAAAACAACCCTGCAAAACAGAGTTAGCATACCCTAGAACAGATCTAACATGATAGAACCTACCCTAGGGCACTGATATCAGTTGTTGGGAATCTCAGATTACTTTGTTCCCATGCCATGGATTGTGTAAGGTGCATGCAAATATATCCAAGGCTCTCTAAATATATCGTAACGGATAAACAGGTATTAAAAAACAATAAGAATACCATAAAAAACATAGATCTAGAGAAAAAAGCCACAAACCTTTGATCTGGAAGTTCCTGGATCAATTCCAATTGACGTAGATAGCTTCAAAGTCGTAGTAGATCTCGTAAACACCATGATCTTCCACCCAATGACTCTTCCTTATGTCTAAGCACAAAGATGGTGGAGATCTCAAGGGTGGAGGCTAGGGTTCTCTCTCTAGATTGAAGAGGAGAATGACAAGACATTGAAACCCTAACCCTTAAAGGGGTATTTATAGGCTTCCTACTAAGCTTAAGTGACTTAAGCCCACCATAGGCTTGAGTCACTTAATTTAACACAAAAAGTTGTTGATTGATTAATTAACCATACAAGGCCTTAATTAATCAATAAGCGTAGTCCAAAGATGCCACTCACTTACCCTTGTGCAATCGTGCATAATTACTAAAACACCCTTGTACACAAAATTGAACTAAAAGCCCATTCAACCCTCATAAACCGTGCCATCAAGGAATATGAGCCAAAATGGGGACACTAGGATCCTGATTACTACTCAAAAAGTGCTATTTTATAGCTTGTAATTAACTCTTTTAAACACTTTTGAGTATTAGTTATTACTTTTTAACCCAATTAA
>JBAPGN010000267.1:0-31224 GCA_037355405.1 Vitis amurensis | reverse complement strand
TACTAGAAGAGTTTTAAATTGATATTTTTTCCCCAAAATTTGCCAGAGATTTAATTTCATCTCACGTTTCATGCTCAGGTATGTGATTTTGGGTTATCCAGGTTCAAGGCAAACACTTTTCTCTCCTCAAAATCTGTTGCTGGGACAGTAAGTCTCTCTCTCCTCACAGAGAATATTACTTTGATCTTGAGTATGTAGTCTTCTCAGTAGTATTACTGGATGTTTAGTAAGTAGTCACTTATGCTTTCAGTAATTCAGCGGAAGGATAAGCAGTGAGGCTACTTGTGACAAGTCACTTCTTACCCTGTTATACCCATTCATGCCCGTCTAATCCAAACCCCACATCTGCGGGGCCTTCTGCCAAAATGCTTCTGATATGCACAAGTCTAGGCTCAAACCCTATACAGTGGATCGGATATAGTAGGTGTGCAACTTTAGGAGTAAAGATGTATATGACAATCTAATAGACTCATCTGGGTGAAACCGGGCACCATTTTGATAAATAAGCTATTCATTTTGGTTGCCACCATCCTCGGAAGGTAAAAACCACATCTTATTTTGTTTTCTAACAAGTAATTGGACAGCAACATACCATTGCAGCAAAAATCCACCCTATTATTCACCAGCATCTTATCTTAATTACTGAGCTACTTACCTGTTAACAGTCACAGTACAGATACCATTTCCACAGTCTGTTATTCCCTCATCTGGGGTTTCTCTAGTTTAATTGTTCACAGATGTTTTTCATCATTAACACTGGCTGTCTTTTCTAGTCTTCATAGAAAGTAGTTTCCATCAATATTGCAGCAAAAAAATTTTCTTCGCAGTGCATTGATCTGCCTGTAATTCTCTTGTGCTTTTCATTTCAGCCTGAGTGGATGGCCCCCGAGTTCCTACGTGGAGAGCCTTCAAATGAGAAGTCTGATGTTTACAGTTTCGGAGTGATCTTATGGGAGCTTGTGACCATGCAACAGCCATGGAATGGACTTAGCCCTGCCCAGGTATTAGCATATGTTTGCTTTTTAGATTCCTATATATTTTCATAGGTTGTTTTTCTTATTGGTTCCATTATTGTTACTATCAGCACTGCCAGTTGTGTCATAATTACTACTATAAACAATTACACCTTCTGCATTGAAATGCCCTACATCCCACATTTTAATTGGTAGAAATGACATTACAAAACTTTCAGGTGGTTGGAGCTGTGGCTTTCCAAAACAGAAGGCTTTCTATCCCACAGAATACCTCTCCAGTGTTGGCTTCTCTTATGGAATCTTGTTGGGCTGAGTAAGAACACTAGACTCCCTTATTAGACTCCCTTGTTGATTCCAAAACGATAATCGTATGCTAGCCAAGTAAAGCAAGGACCTTGTCAAAATTGATTGAATGTAACATAGAACAGTAAATAAATGTTAAGATGAGGATTCAGTTCCATAGATGAAGTTGAAGTTTGTTTAGTGGACTTAGTGTCATTGCCTCCCGTTTTCAGTCAAGGAAACATGGATCATGACATGCCTGAATAAAAAATGTCAATTGATTTACTTGCTCATTTTCCTAGCTATTCACCAGCCCACCTCCATGGAACTTCCATGTCAAGATGCATTTTCCATTCTTTTATTAGGATAATGAATGTACCAGGAATAAGGAAAGATTTTGACAAATGAGACCAAATGAACCAGCACACAGATATTTGTCCATGGGCATAGCTCCTCTACGTGGGTAGATATTGATTTGTTGGAGCAGGCAGTTTCTTGAGTTTTAGCCCCTCCTGTTGCTAATATAGATACCAAGGTCAGAGGCTGACTTCATGGATTTTGCCTTGACATTTCCTCTACTGGTACTTATGAGAGTTGAAATGTCAGGCATTATAAGGTCCTGGTCCACATCTCCTATTGACACTAGAACCTGAAGAACACTTTCATTTCTTGCATTGAGATTCTCCATCCATTCTCTGATGGTTGCTTATTTTGATGTGACAGTAACCCTGCTCAGCGCCCCTCTTTCTCTAGTATAGTAGAGACACTGAAGAAGCTGCTAAAGTCTCCACTGCAGTTAATACAGATGGGGGGTACATAAGAGACGCACCTGCCCAGATCTCTTCCAGGAATTCCCAGGCCCTGCTGAAGTATTTCAAGTATAACGAGCTAATGTTGGAGATTTAATTAACTGGAGTAGCTATTTCTTTAATACTGACTAAGGCTTTTTGGTTTTAGGCAACTGTGGATGTGTTGCTTACTTAACCCATTCAAAGGTAACTAAACTCTTTTACCAAGTTCAACTTATGTAATTGTAAATGGTGAGAAGTGGGTGTCTGTATCAGTATGGTCTCCTATAGGGAGGAGCATCCTCTCATAAGCTATTTTCTCAATTGGGAATCCGAAGAGTTTATGAATTCGGATCAAACTAGTGTGAAATTGTATTTTGTTTTCAACCCTGCTCTATGGGGGCTGTAAGCAGCGGGATTTGCCCCTATTATGTTGTAATAATGTTAAATCAGATTCCTATTTATACCTCCAGACATCTCTTTAAATAATCATTACTAATATCCTTTCTAGGTTTTTGCTAGGCTACTTGACTTGCTGCAATATTTTGAACCATTTTAAATGTTCTCTTTTAATTATGTGGCCAGATTTTGGGTATTTTTTTTCCTTTTTTCTTTTTTTGGAGGCAATTGTTTTCGTTGAATTAATAAAATTAAATATTAAAGGTTTTAGCCCGTTGTTGCCCTCGCTTGTCAAGTGGAAGAGGTTTTTTAAGCTTGAAAGCCCCCCGATTTTCCAGTATTCCTGAATGAGTTTTCGAAATTTAATGGCAGCATGTAGGGCTCCCTCTGAAGGCTCTAACTAAGAGGTGATAGGGGCCTGAGGCTTCCATGGGAGAGCTAGGTGCCATTGAGATTATGTTTTCTGCTTGTCAGAGTGGCCAATAAAATAATTTACTTGGTATTTTTTTTAACAACTTTATGGGTTGGAATTCCCCAGCTCTATTGGTTATTTTCATAGAGGAGTGAATATCCCCATTTGCCCTTGTCAAAGTATTCTCATCATTTAGTTGTAACTTGTAATCTACGCTCTTCACTGGCAAAATTTGTTAACACCAATCACCGACTCAAGGGAGTCCGATCTGTAATGTGAAGCAGCATGGCCTTAAAAGAGGATTGTGGGCAATTTGTACCCCTCTGGGATTTCGGAGTAATATCACCCTCTTGTGGGATCCGGATCACACACATCCTAAGCCCTTTGAAATTTTTAGTATCCGATTAGTTGTATTGTAGCCTTCCTTGATAAGAAAATGACAACTCCTATGTCGCACCTCTTGACTTTAAGGAGGGTTCAGGAAAGATAATAAACTTTAATTAATTAGCAGTTTAAAAAAAATTAAAATAATTGTGGGGCAAAAGAACCTATCCCATACCTATGCGGCTATGCCATCTTGGACTTCCCTACTTCATTCTACACTCCTAGTAGGCTTTCCCCAGGGGTGGCTCAACTCCCTACAAATATCCATCCACTTACATCTCTAATATCAATGCCACGTATTAAGCAAATAAAGACTTCTTGAACATATGGGATATATATTTATATAGAATTACAAATCTATTTTCTTTTCTTTTCCTTAGTAATTCTATAGATTTTCTTTAAACATTTCAAAATCCAAACAAGGGAGTTAATTACAATTGAATCGATTAAGAAACTAAAAGGAAATGAATGGTAGGTAAGTCATGAAATCCGAAAGCCTAACTTCCTCCCTTCCACTTAGAAAGGGCTAGAAGGCATAGACAAGGATTGAACGTGTGTCATTCACTTCCTCGGTGAAAATTGAAAAAAGGCATCTCCATTTCTAGAGCTATTTGCCTATGGCTGTTTTGTTCATAAAGTGAAAAGCTTGAAATAAGGTGGAAAGGGACAGCAAAGAGATAGAGAAAGGTTAGAAGGACATTTGCAGGAATAAATTTGGGGACCCAGCTGCCAGAGGCTACCGTCTTTGATTGATTGAGGATGTAGTGCGCGCGTGGGCCGCTTAATTTTGACCGATTTTAGGGTCAAGTGGGTCGACAAAACTCACGATTTCTTCATATATTTGATGATAACCCAGTTGGCCTCTAAATCTTCTTAGAGGGAATCAGAGAGACAGGGTGGGAAGAAAGAAAGAAAGATGGAGATGGTGAATGACATCGCGATTCAAGTGGGGATGATTTTGTTCACTGTATTGTTGTTTCTTTATATGAACGATATTCCCGGAAAAGCCCTAGCTAAGCTCAGCTTATGGTACAACCAAACCAATCTCGAAGCCAAGCGCCACTTCGTCCTCGGGGCTCAGCGCCTTGCGCAAGCCAGATCCCCCAACACTCCTCACTCCGACGTCATCTCCCTCGCCAAAACTGCCGCAGAGGAAGCCGACAAGGCACTCTCCCTCAATCCCAAAGACGCCGCGGCTCACATCCTCAAAGCCCTAGCTCTCGACCTCCAGGGCTTCAGGCTCTCCGCGCTGGACTCCCTGGACGCCGCCCTCTCCCCACTGGCCGTCAAGTCCCTCAAGGATGAGGAGCGAGGCGACGCTCTGATCAAGCGGGCACAGTTGAAGATTGGGTTGGATAAAGTGGGGCGAGTGGATTCGGCGGTGGCAGACCTGGTGGAAGCGGTGAGGGTGGGTAGTGAGAAGGACAAGGCGTATTGCCTTGCTGGGGGAGTGTTATGAGATGAAGGAGATGAAGGAGGAGGCCACAAAGGCGTATCAGGAGGCCATTACGATCCAACCCAACTCCGCCCTCGCTCGAGATGCCTTGGACCGCCTGACCTCCCGTTGACTTTGCTCCACTTTGCTCCTCTCCTATGTTACTGTTCTTGCCTTTTCATTTCATGTTCTTAGTCCTAACCACAAATGAAGTCAAGTTTTTTCCATGTCCATTACTCATTCTTGGCTACACACGTATTTTCAAATTTCAAATAAGCTCACAGGGGATTTGGGGATGATGCATTTATCAAAATAGTCGGAGCATTTTTTAAGAATTCTTATATCCCCGTAAAGGTTTTTGAGGAACCAAAGAGTTATTGAAAAGCTCATTCCCAAGATTTTTAGAAATTTTTGAAGATGAAGGAGATGAGAAGTTAGACATCCTCCAAAATGAATTGGTGAACTCCAAGAAATTACCAGAAACATAAACCAAGTTTGATTGACGAGCAACGCTTAATAATTCAAGTATTCTAGTTTCCATTCAACGCAACCCGAGTGATAAAAGCGCGTTGACGGTCACCTCCTCCAAGCAACAAGTTCCATCCGCCGCGTTCCACACGCTGATCATAGTCTTCATTCTCCAAGACCCGATCAGTTAGAAGTATTAAAATCAAAGGAAGACTCATGGGACAACCTTATATTTTTCAATGAGAAATTATTTGATGAGCAAGGTTATATCATTGCCAATACACATTACGACCCAAATGATCATCGTCAGAAACGCAACATTCTCAAAAGTAACCTACTACATCTGCCGTGATCCTCACCCAATTTACTCTATTTATTTTCCACACCATTTATTAACAGTTAACACGGGGTGCAACCCGCCTTGGCCAGAGAAAATTCAAGCAGACAATTGAGAGTTGACACAATATTTGAAATCTAAGCCTCGTGAGCACCCTGCATCTACCGTTCAAAACAGAAGGTTCTGGATGTTGTAAGTTGGCAAAGAGCCTGGTCACTATTACTGTTTTAATTGAGTTGAGCTAAGTTTACCTCACTCTGATACATTTTTATGTGTAAATACTAAATGTGCAGGTGGCCTTATGGAAAGACGCATTAGCTAATGGTTTCATCACCATTAGCTATCAAAGCTCTCCATTTCTTTATTTCCAATCATCCAGAGTTGAGATCAGACCCTCATCACCTCTGCCTTCCGCCTCCTCTGATATATCTAGGCTTGCTATTTTAGGTGAGATTTACAAGATCAGTCAGTTCTATGGTTTGGCCGATTTAGCGGTCCAATTTTTGTCCTAGAAAGAGCCTTCTATCATGCGCTAGGCATTTTGGGTAGCATTTACCTGATCGATCAATCACTCCTTATAACATCTTTGAAAATTACCTCCATTAACCAATAATTTTTACCAATGGTATTTCTCTGGAAAAATGTTCCTTCACCATTGAATCCATCAAACTGCCACAACCAACCAACCAGCCATGATAAGGGAGACCACTTGATCTCAGTATGAGAATTACTACATTTTTCTAAACGATCGCAAGTCTGCAATTTAATACTATTATCAAGTGGAAAAATCACATTCCAATGCTGATACCAGGCAAATTCAACAACAGCAGTTGTTGCAGATAACAGACAGCAAAGTCCCAGGATTCATAACTCAAATGAAGCATGACTTTATGTTCACCCTAGAAAATCTAAGGATTTTACTTGGGCATTACACTGTTAATGCTGTCAAGTAGCTGGCCATGTTAATTTTCTTGATTCATCAATGAATATTGCTCACACTTTCATGTAGATTTTTTCTGTCTGTTCTTGTTTTACATGGTAAAAGAATATTAGAAGCTTTCATATATAAAAGAGAAGCAATGCAATTGAATCCAATGCTCAAGCCACAATCCAAAAAAATTAGGAAATGAATGTGTCATGAGAACATAATGTCTTTAACAAAGCAAAAGGTTCTTCAATAAATTTAGTCGTTATGATAACACCAGAAACATGGTATGCCTAACTGTATTGAGAAACAGAGAGATATATGTAAATAAAGGAGAAAAAAATTATTTGAAGGTTAATGCAATTCTTCACCGTCTACCCACTTTAGTGTAGGGAGAACCTTAATCAGAAATGACTTGAATTTTTCATCAGTGATTGCATTCCCCACAATATCCAATTGCGTCAAATTGAAGCCTCTAAAAATCGCAAAAGCCTCCCAGTAGTTTGTCACTTTGGCATCGTCAGGTACAAATTCATTGAAATTCCAATCACTTCCTACCGTATGAGACAAAGGAGAAGAGCACAAATACCTTCTTGTGTCAACGGGGTGGGCACCTATCTCATTGTATGAGATGTCCAACACCTTTAATAACTTCAGCAGTCTCAAAGGCTCCAAAGCAGTAAAACTGCTAAGCTTATTATGACTCAGGTTCAGGAAAGAGAGAAGCTGCATAGCCTCCAATCCTGTTCAAAAACACTAATCTCAGCACTTAATTTCTTTCCATACAAGAATAATGGAAATGTAACGGCTAAGATGCTAAATGAAGCACTCAAGTGCTTTGACTTGAACCAGTTTCACGCAACTAGAAGAACCCATGTAATGACCTGATAGCAGCCAATATTGGATGTTATGTTATTCAAGTGATTTCTATTTTGATACTTTTTCAACATTTGAAAAACCAGAAAAAGGAGCCCCCATATTTATAGGATTGTTAAAATTTTGCAAATGTTTCATATATTTAAGAATCCAAGTCTAGTTACAAGTTTCCACTTTCCAGATGGGCACACAATGCTTGCAAGAGCAACCATTAATTAATTAAAATGTGATAGGATCCAAGTATGCTTTTCACTGTTTATTATGCTATTTTAGTTTGAACGGCTCTTTGAATAAGAGTCAAAACACAAAGTTTATAGAGATTTTCAGAAACCAAACTGAATGTGCATGTAAAACACAAGATTAATATATACTTTCATTTTGGAAACCTTTCAATAATATGACAATTGCTGACAAAAATTCTTGTGAAAAAAAAAAGAAAAGAAAAAGAAAAACAAGGTTAAGGAAAAATGTACATGTAGGAAAAGATACAGGCAATCTAGATCAAAGGAATCTATCAAAGCTCACCAATTAAATGTGTAAAAGATTCATAATATCAGCAGTATAGTAGTTTACCATCAATTGATCGAAGTTCATTGTGGCTGAGGTCAAGCATTTGGACCCACAATAATTGCTCAACACATCCGATCCTTGATAAAGACAAATTATTTAGTCGTAAACAGACAGAATTACCAACACTTGAAGAGGTCGAGACCCTATGGTGGCAGCAGTGTTTCAGCAAGGATTCCCTATTGGATGTCACCTATGGAATCAGATAAATATCAGAAATCTACACTGAATGAAGCAATCAATATTATACCTTGGAACAAAAGTTTGAGGCAGACTCTATATTATGTCATAAGTTAGGAGGAGATCTTAAAAAAAACTGTTACATACCACATGCATGAACCAAATTCCTTACCATTTTTAGGCATGCAGTCAACGATTTGTTCTTAGTAGGAATTCTTCAACAAGATATAAATATAAAATCAATAAGCATATTTATTGGGTTTGACGGACTCTGTATCAGTCCATTAAATTAATCTTAGTAATAGCACACCCTCTAGAAATAGCAAAGAGATGAAATAGGTTAATGAGCGAAATAAATTTTCTTCCCCATTAGATTTTAAGGCCTGAGTAAGGCAGCATTTGCATTTTGGATATGAAAGAGAATTATATAAACCGATGTAAAGGTCCAAAATACAGCTGTCTCTATGTAAACTCAAATGCTGAAGAAAACCACATGCCCAGGCAACTCCACCTTCAACACTGACTTCAAAAACAGATAATAATGAAGAGAAGAAAGTGTCACCTGCTGCAATAAGACTAAGCTTTGTGCCTCCTTATAGTATTGGGAATGCATTGGGTCCAACTCCATTAGGTCACTATATAGTTGTAGAACTTCTTCAGAATGGACCTTCTTGTGAGAATGTGGAGCCATGTATGACACCATTGCATCATGAGCCATCAGCAGTCTTGCAAGAGTAAGCTTTCCAATTTTACTGTAATAGTAATACAAAGGAAACAAGAAGACATCACATTTAGGAAAATAGCACATTATGAAAGTTCTAAGTTGTCCATCAAACAAATCAGGTTTACCAGTCTATCTCTGACAACAGTTGCCGAACAAGGGCTATCTCATTAACTAGAGTCTTTGCATGCCACTTAGAAGCTGCTGGCTCATGGTCCTTTTTAATGCTTAGTCGATCAAAATAAGCAATTGGGCTTGATTCTTGGACATGTGCATCATAAAAATGAAAATTTACATCTCTCCACAAAATCATCTCTACACTCTGCCTTTCAGCATGTTTTGAACTGAGAGGCTGTACACACACTGTAAATGCAAACCGAGAAGGATGGCTACAGTGAGAACCACTCAAAGAAATTATTCCCTGAGAATCTCCAAGATTAACTTCTATGGGATAAGCTGTTGAAGGATGGAGCTTTACATCAGGAACATTTAGATGTGTTACCCATGCTTGGGCAGCACAGGACTTACTTGTTGCAAGTGGTTTCCAAACAAGATCTTTATTTTCAGTAAACACTGATTTAACAGTTACAGTAGATGAGTTTACACCTTCAACAGCTTCATTGAAGTAAAGAATGAGAGGAAATGTTCCTGCATCAGAGTGGAAACTTGTGAATGGAGACAAAGCACGGCCATCCAGGCAGCCTTCTGCTGATACAATGATATCAGAACCATGAACAGGCCAAGTAGAAACCAGCAGAGGAGTTTCTGGTTTAACCGTTTGATCAAGAAGCCAAAGATGATAAAACCAACCACTTTGATCATCTGGATCAGTGAAAAGAGCTTGATGTACAAATTCATACTCTTCTACCAAAACCTTTTCCTTTGGGAAAAACCCTTTGACCTTGTTTTGCAGCAAATGGGACAAAAGTACACTGCACAAATCCCTTAATAAGATAAGTCTTGAAAGTAATGTGTCCAGAAAGGGGGATATATACATCATAGAGCAGAACATGTAACCGAAATATGTTTGGAGGTTTTAAATGCTGTCACATAATATTAGAAGAGTTTGAGTGAAAGAAATAAAAGCAGCCACTGCGAAATAGAGGGGGACATACATTTTATTGTCTACTCCTAAAGCAGATGCAAATGGAAGATCAAATAAATGCAATGTTGAATTGTATGATATTGTTGCCCACAACTGGGGACATTAAACATATTGTTATATGATCATAGCAACTCAATACCATATTCAGCCACAAGATCAATGTACAATTACTTAAGTACTGGATCAGACAGTATTACAGATATAAATGCACATGAGGATATGGCATTTCCACATGCAAGTGCATGCACACTCTCAATTCTATAATCAAATTATATAAAGTCAATGGTCTTATCATAACACAATAAAATGAATGGCAAGCACATCCATAATTTATTATCATTTCAAGCTATCTCTTAATTCTTCCACGAGGGCTTAAGTCATGGATCAAAGTAACCATCGATAGTACAAACAACACAACCATTTTGTTCAACTCATACCCTCAGAAGAGCAACATCCATGAAAAATAACTTTAATCTGGCAAAGACAATAGAGCTATTTAGTCATACCATCACTACAGCAGTATGCAAAAAATGATTTCGGATTTCAGAAACCATGAGCAAACCAATAAAAGTTTCTCCAAATATTGAAGGAAAAATGTTTTTAATGTTCATAATCCATAATCCCAAGTTAACAAATATAAGAAGACTACTTTTCATAAATTCACCAATAAATTAAGATGGATGGAATTTTAGTTGCTCATCATATCCAACTACAGGTAACCAAAATCAAATATAAAAAGATTAAAACAAAATATTAAAAATATCGTGTACCTACGATTGTGCCATGCAGAATAATTGCTGAAATTTGTCTCTATTAATTTGGTTGTATACTTCAACTCCTCCTCATCAGGTATGCCCTTCAAGGCCGCAATAAATCTGAAACAATGAACAACACAACTTAAAAAATGCATTCCTCCATTATATATATATATATATATATATATATATATAAAGGCAAAAGAGGTCATCACCGACGATAATTCCAGGCATGGAAATTCCGAGAATCAGCCCTCTGAAACCGATCCAGTAGCTGCAATTCATGATCTACTGATGAATGTCCCTTGCTCAGAACCCATTTACGATGGTGCCACGCTCCATAAGACTTAAAATTCTGCTTCAATGAGTTCTCTACCTACATGAATGCATTCACTGAATTCAAAATACATTCTCAAACTCTAAAACATTCTGTGGCCAAAAAAACTAGGGAAAATAAAATCAGAATAAGAAATAAAAATAATAGGCTTCATTTTATTTCGATTTTAAGCGTCATTCACTTCCTTCCTTTCCTAACCTTTTGTCAACAGCCAACCAGAGCATTGCTTCTGGTTGCCTGCCATGATGATAAGGTCAAAAAACCATAACCAAAATTGGAATCTCATGTTCAATTTTGCTTTAATTGCTTTTCCTTTTCTAAATTTTCTCAGAAACCAAACACGATGAGGAGAAAGAAGGAAAAGATAAAAACATAAAAATCAGATGCTTTCCCTATTAGAGAACTGAAAGGAACGTACGACTCTAAGTTCCTCGCTGAAAATTGATTTGACTGTATCCGGATCAGACTCGGAGTGACTCAGATTATGTTCAACGGCGAGCTTCCTATAATTCCAAGCTGTGTATGATTCGGGATTGGCTTCAAGTAGCTTGGCGGAGATCTCTAGGGCTTCCTTCGTATATCTAAAAGAATTTTAAATTAAAAAACAAAAAATAAACAAACAAAAAGGAGTGTAAATAGAAGAGTGTTTGGATCAAGGGATTGGGAAAGAAAACAAGAGAAAAAAGAACGGAAATGGAAAGAAAGAAAATGTATACATCTGATTGTGATGATTGTGAAGGAGCTGAGATTGAAGAGCGCGTAGCTTTGCAGCTTTGGCCGCTGAAGCTGCTGTGTCTTCGGGTTTCGGGGCTTTGCGAGGTCGTCCGTGCATTTTCCTCGAGAGAGAAACCAAGTGTGACTGTGCGACAAGGAACAACTCACCAACTAACCAACGCTTTGAAAGGTCTGCGATAATTCAAAAAATAAAAACACTCTCTCAAATTGCGAACACACAATTCTAAAAATTATGCCAAGACTAACCCTCTAGGTAACCATTGCCTGCGCAACGACAGCTCTCTCCTTTTATATTGATAAAAAGTTTCGTGGTTACAAAACCCATTAAGATGTTGTAAAACCGCCATTCCCCGCAACATCCGCAAAACCACACATTTTTCTCAGATGTTGTCGCAATATAACCCAACCCTGCCTCGACTTTTTGGAAAAACTTTGCCACCCCCACATTCTCACTCTCGAGATCCAGTTACAGCCATCGCCACTCAGTCACGAGGTTTAGCATCCAGAATTCCAACCGAATAGCAGAGCAATCACGTCTCGCAAGAGTGTGCCAAGGTTATAAGCTACACACCAATACCACTCATCACATCCTTACTAGAGACATACAATCAAAGCCGAACACAAAATCATAAAAACACCACGCCTAACTCAACTTCTTCGGCCTTCCCTCCGCTGGAACGCATGGGTGGCTACGTGGTAAAGCAGTGAAAGTGAAAAACTCAAAAAAGTGTGGCATCCATCTTATATATTAAAAATATATATATAAATATTTATATTATTAAAATAAACTCAAAAAAATATTTTTATAATTATGAAAATAAGAACATTGTAAATTACATTAAAAAAAAATTAGAAATTGATGTGATTAAGCTTATTACATGACAAGCTTGCAGTAATTTGGATGGAATTGTACAAAATCTCAAAATTATTTTATGAATATTAGTTCTCCGATTACCGGTGAGAAATTTTTATAAAAAATTGAAAAGAATGAAAGGGAAAGAAGGGTAGCAAGAAACGAAAGAAGGATAGCAGGAAACATTTTGAGTATTTTGGGAATATTTGAAAATTTATGAAGTATTTTTAAAAAAAAACACCTCCCAAATGCTTCCCTCAAAAACGGTTCAAGTGTTTTTCTAAATTTTTAAAATATTGTCAAAATGTTTTTAGGGATAGAAACTCTTTTTAAAAACATTGCTACACAAGCTCTTATTCAAAATTTTCATTTTATTTTATAATTATACATTATGATATTATTTTTATCAATTTTATTATTTCACTTGATTTCTACCATCTATAATATTTTGAAACCTTACTTTCTCTTGAACATGGCACTAATATAATTTAATTTTGTTCTTATTTGAAGAAGTATTCATGATTGAATATACAAAAAAGGAACTTGTGACAAACACATCATATTTGGGCGTCAATACAGAAAAACTAGAGGTAAGAATGCGAGAGCTCAAATAGAAATAAACTCAAAGTGTCTCTTCATATTTGAAAATCACGAGTTCAAACGCAAGCCTCTCAAACTCCACATCAAAAGAACCTGTTATATGATCCCCCTGCTCCAATTATGCTAATATTTGTGTATATATTATCCAAGCATAAGCCCTGCCTAGCAAACAAAAAGGCACCCTGTATCAGGTGTAGGCTCAGAATGAGTGGCCTACACCCACGCCCTCCAAATTAATTTTGAAAATTTTAAGATGTTCCTGACCCAATACTTCTAAGAGAACATCTCCCCTTTTTTTATGTAATTTTCCTAAACTGTAGAACAAATCAAATCTATCAAAATCCCCCCTGATTCACCCTAGATTTGAGGCCACAATGCCCAGGGCGCTTGCTCCGTTGCTCTTGAAATCGTCTTCATTTGCACCCATTTGCTTGAAATCCTTTGCGGCACTTGCAGCCTCTGTCTGATCCTCGTTGGAACTGTTCATTATTGCTGAATCCACCAGTCCAGCTTCAGAAACGTTGTTCACCTCCATGGCCACAGTGACTAAAACTTCTGCAGGGGACATGGAAGAGATTCCCAGCTCAGGAGGTGCTTTATGGTCGGTTTTTTTTATGTCTGAAGCTGTTGCTTGCCCATTTTGACAATTACCAATGATATCAGGAATTGGGTCACCTTCAGCAACAGTTTTGTCCCCCCCATTTTGGTTTACAATTGATTTCTCCTCTTCAAAATTCTCCTTTGATTCCATGGACAACAGTCCAGATTCAGCTACTTGGACCATAGATGCATCGGTCTGAAGCAGTTCTGATCCCACCTGATTATCTATATCAACCTCCATACCCCTTGTATCTTCAACTTGATCATTGCCTACCTTGTTTCCAGGGAATTTCTTCCTAAGCCCCTTGGTTTTGAAACGAGCTTTCTTTGGTTTGAGAGCTTTTGCAGGCTCATCAAGATTACCCGACTCTGGTCCCTTCTTTTTGCCTGGTATTACTGTCAACTGAGTGTTGCCAATTGATTTCTCACCAACTCCATCTGTATTTGCCCGGATTGCTAAGAGAGCAGTTCTAGCAGCTTTGATCTCTGCTTCTTTCTTTGTTCTTGCTGCAGCTCCAATATAACGAATCCCCCCAATCTCAACTGTACAAGAAAAAGAGGCTGCTCTACCTGGTGATTCATCTTTCTGGCATACATACATTGGAATTGCATAGTTCATCTTCTGTGCATATTCTTGGAGCAGGTTTTTGCATAAGCCTGTTTCATGCTGAAACACACGCCAAAAAAGAAGTCAGATGTAAATCAACTGAAAACTGCATGTGGCTACAAATAAGAAACGAAAAATATACAATAACAATAACTAAGAATATTTTCACTAAGCAACAAGCAATACTAGTGGGTATGATTGCAATTGGAAAAACATCAGATTCATAAAAAGAGACACCGTATCTAAATAAAAAAAGGACTCCACTAAAAGGAGTGCAATTCTGTTGGATAGACCTGTAAGCTGGTGATGATGGAAGCGATCACATACCGTCTAGCTAGTAATGCAATATATGAATTATATCAGTCATGAATATCAAGATAACTTTCAGGAAAATGATCTAGGAAAAAAAAATGCATTTTCCACCATATGAGTCATGCCATTTCATTTTCTATAGTATATATCTGTGTTCAGGTGTATGATAAAATTTCCGAGTCTATGTTTCCAAAGTGAGTTCCAAATGAAGATCCACACATGTATAACACATATTTGCACACCACCTTACACATGTATATCATCTATGGAACTGCTAGAAGAAAAAAACATCAGAGGAAAGGAGGAAAACATAAGGAAGAAAACAGGAATGTGGAAAAACAAAAGAAAGCTGCAAAAGAGTTGAACAACACAGCACAGCAGCATAAAAGGTATCTCTCAACTATATTCTGCAGATCTGTGAATGTGTTTAGGTGGGGGTAGAGGCTGTTCCATGCAAAAGCAAGAAGGCCTCTTGGCACTCGTAAGAGTTGAACTAGAGGCATTGTACAATAAACAAGCACCGTACTAAGAATTTCTAGGCAACTAAAATAAAAATGAAAAACCAATTGGCCAATCCTTCTGTATTGTTAATTTTTTCCTCCCCATATCTGATAGAATTTGAGAAGGAACTTGCATATTAAAGAACACCTCTTGTTTGAGGATTAAGGCCCTCATATCAACTTTGCCTTCTTTAATCTACTTATCAACCTCATTTCACATGCTGAATGCGACAAAAGTTTTTTGTAAATACTCTGAATGTTTCACAAACTATTTTTCTGCCTTTAGAATAGAAGTGAATTGGAATAAAAATAAAAATAAAAGCACAATGGGTAGAGTTGTATAGAGGAATTTAATCATATAGGATGGGATGATCAGTGCCCAATAGGAACTTCTGAAGGAATAAAGTATAAAGGAATAATAGAATGATAGCAAACATTGGAGCAATTGCTTTGAATTTTAAAACCTTCTTAAAAGCATAAACATTTTATACATAAACAAAAAATTTTGCCAATGTAGAACCAAATCAACCAAGTAAAAAGTCATTCACTTATATCTCGACCCAAATGCAACATGCTACATTTTCTTTCACAGAATACTATTCAACAATACCAAACAAAACAAACACCATCCCTGAATAGCACCTCCACAATCAAACCAAACCAAAGCCTACTCCCCATCCCAACCCAAGCAAATCATCACCACCCCAACTTCCTGAACTATTCCCAACATTTTCCAAGTTTATTTCCAAATTCCAAATTATTCTGAAGTGTCAAGTAACTCCAAAATCCTGATTTTGTTTACTGAAAGTAAGGAGAAAGAACAAAAGAGTGGGAAGTAGTCTCTTGATGATCCAGATCTGATGTTCATGAAATCTGTAAGTGCCGGTTTAGTGAAAAGAGGGAATAGTATTAAGTTTACCTAGGGTAAGGTAAATCATATGAATTGACAATTTACCTAATGTTTATGCTTTCACTCATTTTTGTTGACTGTCTAATAAGGGTTTGTAAAAATGGGGATTTTTCCTTTTAACAAGATGCAAAAAAACATGTATTGTCTCCTAAACAACTGCATAAACCCTATTTATACAAATTGAAGGCCTCTGGCCCTTTGTAAAGGGACTATCAATAAACAATTACAAACTACCTAAAAACATGTGTTCATGTTACAACCAGAAGCGTCCACAACCACACATGAATGGACCATAGAAATCAATAAGCAAAGACATTTACCTCAGCATGAGAAGACAAACACCATGCATGATGCTATATTATATTCCTAGAAAATAGACAAAATACACCAATACAGGAACAGGGACAATGTTTTCTAGAAGATATAGCCACAAGCTCCATTTTATAGAATAAAAAACAAATAATGGATGAGTTGAATCAAAATGAAATCAAAAAGATTAATTATCAGAATAGTAAATATAGGATAACATGAGAATAATTAGAAGCAAGAGAACAACTTTTAAGAAGACAAAATAGTGGTGATAAACTAGTAACTGGCTCAAGCGAAAGGGGTAGGATAGTGATATGGGAGATTCCAAGTTCAAAGTGCAATAAGGGTAAATTTTAACCTGGAATGCAACAAGCTTCAAACAAGGGGTTGGGATTGGGATATGAGAGATTCCATGTTCAAGGTGTAATCACAGCCAATTTCAACCGGGAATGTAACAACCTTCAAACAGCACTCATCAAGCCAAGATGCTTAATCACTCTTTTGATATGAAAAATTGCTCTTGAATAAGCAATATAGTATCCAATATAATGGGAAACATTGTCCTTAGGGCAGCAACTTGGATAGGTTCAACCCACCCAACCCATGGTTTGGGTTGGTGTGGGCAAGATTTGAATGGGTTTAGGTCAGGCTTGGGTAGTGTTGTCAAAAGCAAAAGGCGATATCAAGGCGATAAGACTCCTTTTAGCCTAAGGCGAAAGGTGAAAAACAAGGCGATAGCCTAACTATAGTAAGGCGATAAAAAATATTCATATATTTACCTATTCGATATTCAACCAATATAAGTATTGTCTTCAACAATCAACACTATTAATTTTTCATCGCTCACAATGTCTTATAAAATTAACAAAATAGTAATAATTATTGAAAGTGTTTTCAAACATCTAAAAAATAAAATAAAAAACAAAATAAGAGATTGAACATTCTAGAGAAGCTTTAGGCATCACCATCATAGTCATTATTGAAATTAAAATTGTCATTACTTCCATCAAGACTAGATTGATAACCCTCCATCTTATTATCTCTATGATTGATAATATAATATTTTATCTTAGACTTTGTTTAATCCAATGTTAGATTGAATGAAATTATAATCTAAGTATGTTTAATCTTAATTCATGGTCAAAGGAGACCGCCTCTATGCCTTGTGTCTTATCCCAAGGTGATTGCCTAGGCATTGCCTCTTTAAAGTCACCTTGCCTAGGTCTTCAAAAGGCAACTTTTATCTACCCTGCCTAGCCCGATGGCCTAGGCGACCCAGGCAATCATCGCCTTTGATAACAATGGGCTTGGGCTAGAAAAATATTGCCCTGAAAATATTAGGTTTGGCATGGGTTGAAGGTTTGGGCAATCCGCCAAAACCCAAACCTACACATTATTATTTATTTATTATTTTTAAATTATATTTCAGTAATTTTATTTAAAATATGAAAAATATAAAAAGGACAAGGAATAAACCTTAACATTTCTTACTTTTTTATTATCTTGGCTAGGGTTTATCATTTTTAATTATATCAGAGTAATGGGTTTATCTTTTTTGTTTAATTGTTGAAGTATTTTGGAATGTTGAAATTTGAGTTTTTGGGTTGTCTTTATGTAAAATCAATAACAAACGGACATATTTTAAGATTTTGCGACATTTAACTTTTAGCCTTTTATTTTGTAATATGATTTGAATAGATTTGACTTTAAAACAATTATTTTATTTAATAACCCGCAAAGAACCCATGGAAAATCGTGTTGCCCACACACCTAGTGTGGGTTGGCATTGGTTGGACATGTTGATCGTGGGTTTGACATGAGGTTAGCCTTTTAAGCTGCCTAAATTGCAACCCTAATTGAGGTGCATCACATGTCCAACTACTATTACTACTTGATAAAAAAACCTCTGATCAACTGTGGTGTGTCTTGTGTTCAAAACATGTTCACACAATTTTCTACAAATCACCATTCATGTCTTCTACAAATCACCATTAATGTTGTTTTATCGCCCTCAAAAGTCATGAAAAAGAAGAATCAGATTTCAAAATCCATTTGAATTCTTTCTAGAAACATTAAGAACCACATGTGTTGTGTTAGAGGAGTTCATGTGAGGTGATGATTGCTAAACAACACTTCTTCCAATAAACCTTTCCTAGATCCAAAAGGAATCATTATGGAAGCTCACACACTTCAACAACATTAGGTGATGGAAAGGGAGGTATGCTAGTATCTTGATAAGGGGTATGGATAAACACAAAGGAGAAAAGGGAAAAAAAAAAAAAAGGTTGTTTGTTTTTAAGTGGACTGAAAGTTAGAAGAGGAATCACAAGTGATAACCGAGATCATGTGATCTAGTTCACAGCTTGTGTCATTTGTGTTTGCTTTCAACTTCCTCTTTTCTATATCTTCTTCATACATGTGAGGGGGATTGCCTTGACTTTAAAAAAAAAAAAAAAGGCTCATGTTCTCACATAAGCAGACATCTAATAATTTTTTTTTTTTTTTTTGATAGGATAGATATCTAATATTCATGGGAGACAAGACCTTATAAAAATGATAATAATAATGTGTTCACAGAGAGATAATTGGGGGTGGAGGTAGGCCTGGGCTGGCTGGTGGGTGGGAGAAAAGAAAAGTTGAGCTTCTAATATAATAATATCTGAAAAGAAATTGAATATGTAAAAACTACAGTACTATGATAAACAAATAACAACAACATCAAATGGAAGTGAAAGGTGTCAAAACTAACCACAAAAGAAAGTTCAACCACAGATCTTTAAAAGACTAACAATAAATGAAAGTTCAACAACATTCTCTAAAAGACAAAATGAACTCACCACAGGTTGAGAAATGCATTCCTTCATGTTCCCAGATTTAGCTAATTCCACAAGAGCAACTTCAGCAGCTGACTGCTCTGCTGCCTTGCGATTGGAAAATCCAGGTAGAGAATCATACCTGACATCATTCACTATCACTGTGGACTTAAAGGAAGGCACATGGGGAGGACCTTCCTTGATGGTATCGTATAAAGGCGTCGGAAGTCCCACTTTTTGTGCATACTCTTGTAATCGGCTTTTGAATACATAGCAATTTGAAACACCTGACATATGTAAATACATATGAGATAATGTAAATAAATATGAGTAAATGAATCATCAAAAAATAATCTCAACTTCAATGAAAATTTTAGTAAATATCTCAGTTAATCCATACAAATAAGGGATTTAATGAGTTTAACTCCTAATTTCCTGTAGATCTATAATTGCATAACATTGAAACTTATCATTTCCTGTAGATCATCTAATTAAATTAGTGGTTGGAGTTTTCAGAAGCTTCATTGCATATTGAGGCAACAAATTTTCTACAGGTAATGAATGTTGCTACTTCCCTTCATTGCTGCAGATTTTGAACATTACCCAAAATTCTTTAGGGACTAGAATCATCAACCAAAATGATCTGAATAATGTCTAAATATCAAGAGTTGTGGTGCCAAAGGAAAGGAACCACAACACTATCTAGTTGTCACAAGGGTACTCAATGACTCATTGTGATTAGCATAGTATAGAAAACTACAAAATCATCAATTATAACAGAGCCATTAATGATGAGCTGATTCCATCACTAGATGCAGTGGATTAGGATCGACTTTAAAATTTCTTAAGTGCCATCATCTCGAGTTTTCACTATCACTTGTGATAATAGCTACCATCTTCAAGTAATGACCCCCTCTGTTACCTTTGCAGAGTTGCACAAAATACTATAGAAAATAAAATGAGGCGATTCAAATTTGGAACACCCTTAACATGTGGATATAGATCGTGTAAAATTTACTCATGCATTTCGAGAGAACCCAATCAACATACTGACTAATTTACAAATCTGAGTATAGACAACCAAAATAGAATACATGTGAAAAGCACTTAACTAGAAGGAACAAATACAAGCCACCCTAACTTGTTGGAAACAGGTAATTTCTACATGTATTATGCAGGTGTTTTGTGAAACACTGAAACTTCCACCTGATGAGCAAACCACAATTCCTTGAGATGCAATGGATTGAAGTTAACCAGCTAAGAAAACAAATGTAACAATTACTCATCCCCTCCACGTTGAGCTTAGAGGCAGCACCCTTTGGCAATAAACCAGAAGTCCCCGTTTGAGCCTTCCCCTATTTAGGTCAACCAGTGTTTTCTTTGTTGACAGTTGAGATAGATGCTTTACTGTTAGGATGGATTTCCCATTGTCAATAATAGTGATCATGCATCAAAAATTGTGGCAGATTTAGGGTTATTAAGGTATTGGTGGAAAATTTCGTATAATAACCCTGTACAAAAGTTTGAGAACAACTTTCCTTTCTATTTTAGTATCTTTTTCTTAGATAGGAAAAATAAATGGCTTTTCTTTGATAGAAGGAAATAGGAAGTGGTTAATCCAATTATGAAAGGTATTCAAGAATTCTACGGAATCGATCAGTTCAGTTCAGAGGCATAGAAATGTTATGAAAGAAGAGATAGACAAATAGATCATTACGAAATAGGCATGCACAGGGAGAAAACTAAGGCAGAGCATAAAAAGAAATGAATCCTTCGATTGGTTAGAGGGCAATGGAGACAAAGGAAAATGAGATTCTGAACCCCGTTCAATATGAAGAAATTAATTTTATTAGAAAAAAAAAACACATTTCAAACTAAGCCAAAAGGCTGAATTGGGCTCAACTGAGTAGAAATTTCGCTCTACTAGTACTCAGATAGAGAAAAAGAAATCCAATTTCAAAATTCCCTTCTCTTTTCTCACATTTCCTCTCCAACCAAACCGAGCTCTTTCCATTCCACCAAACAATCCAATCCCGATGCTTGAAAACAACGAATGCAAAAAATACAATAAAATTAGGGGATGAACAGGCCGTGCTGAATGCCATTAACAAAAATAATAATAAAAAAATCACATTACAAGGTACAGGTGAAAAAGAAAAAAAGAAAAGAGAAAAGCGAAACCTGCGAAACCATCATTGCTGGACATTTTTGGCGGTTGTACTGAAAGGATGCTGTTTGGTTGCAGAGAAATGGCGAGAGAAAATGAATCGGTGGGAAATCGCCACTCCGCTCAATACGCTGTGGATTGAGAAGAAGCGTTTCAATAAACCAAAAGACGAGAGATTTTTTATATGAATGGAAACAGTAATCTGGAAGCTCAGAAGCGAAAGAGTCCAGCAGTGGAAGTAGTAGTGGGGAATTGTTTCGGCTGTATTTTGATGGAAGATCTCACCACCACCAGCCACGATGGAGGTGGGGAATCACAGCCGCACGCTCCCATCTTTTACTGGGCCATGTACCTCGAAACCCAGGGGTTTTTATGGCTCAATGAAACTCTGTTCCTGGATGCAAGCCTCCAGCCCAGTGTTAGTAAAATGGTAATTTTCTCAATTCTTTAGAAAATAAAAAATAAATAAAATAAAATATAGAAAAAGAATAAGTAAAATGAAATAAAAAAATATTTAAAAATAAATAAAGTTAGTAAGGTTTTTTTTTTTTAGGTTCAAACTTTTCTTTACTTATTTAACTCTACTTTATAAATATTACAAATTTTTAAAATATATAATTTTTCTAATAATTTTTATTATATTTGACTTTCTTTGCATATTTTTCATAATAAAATTAAATATGAGAAAATCATTTTGTAACTTTCTTTTTTCCTTATTACTTTTCAGAACCAAATGTTACCTTAAATAAAATTTGTATAAAAATAAATAAATGATAAAAATCTTGTTTGATAACTATTTTTGAAAATAATTATGGAAAATGATTTTTGTAAACAGTTTTTAAAACCCCTTCTCCAATGTTTTTCAGAACAAAAGTTTATTTGAAACCTTAAATGTTTTTAACTTGATTTTAATATATTTTAAAAACAAATTTTATATATAGTGTTTTATTTTTAATTATTTTTACATGTTTGTATAATTATTTTTTGAGATAACTCTCAAAAAACAAGTAAAAAATAAATAAAAGATGTTATTTTAAAATATCTTGTTTTCTATTTTTTAAAACAAAATTTGGTATTTAATTGTTAAACATATTTTCCTATTATTTTGTTATAAATAACATAAAACTGTTTTTTAAAACAATTATAAAACAGTTTTTAAAGCACCGTTTGGCAACTATTTTCAATAATAGTTTTATATTATTTAAAACAAAAAACATAAAGATATTATGTAACCAGAAAAATTGCTTCCTATTTTCTGTTTTTAAAAATAAAAAACATGGTGTTTTCAGATAATATTTTTTCCACTTATTTTCTAAATTTTTTTTTAATAATTATATAACCATGTAGAATGATTAAAAATAAAATAGTATACATAAAATTTATCTTTAAAAATATGTTTCAAATATTTTACATTTTCAACATATTTTTGTTTTATAAAACATTAAAAATTAATTTTAAAAAAAATATTATCAAAAAAATAATTCGAAAATAGTTACCAAATAGGGCTAAAGTAATTGATGTGATTTGTTTTGAAATATTATAAATCAAATTATGCTTTGAAATATTATAATATTAAATTTGATGAATGCAGTTTTATTTTAATAAATTACTGCTATTAGATGTAAGAAGTTTTCAATAATCATTTTATTCTCAATTGAAATTGAGATGTAATTGCTGGACATGAGGATATTTTGAAATGTAATAATCTGAATATGATTTTTATTTTAAGAAATTACCGCCCGTAAATGGTTATAAGTAGTATTTTTACTCGAAATGTTTGGCGAAATTTTTTATATAAGTCATTTTTTAACATAATAAGTGATATTTCAAAATTTTAGAAAGTCATTTTCTAAATTTTATCTAGAGTTTAATATACTTTACCCCTTATATATTTTACACATTATACATCGAGTTTAAATCCAATAATTCGCCATTAAAGGTTTTTAAAGACCATTGTACCATTTTTGTTACACGGTATTAGTTTGATTGAACGAAAATGTTATGCTAAGCACACGATTTAACAAAGTGAAGATAGATCGGTATTTTAGGTTTTTAAAAAGTTTAGAGGACAAATTGTTGGATTTTAAACATAGGAGCATGCAATGAGTAAAACAAGCAATAGGTGGAGGGGTAGTCTGTATTAAACTCAATTATCTAATATATTTTTTAAAAAAAAAACTTTGTAAGCTGAAAGGGTTTCGTAATCCTTGCTAAATGTACTAAACATTTTTTAAATTAAAAGGAATTTTTAGATTCACTTTCAATTGGACTATTAGGTGGTGTTTGTTTTTTTGGCTTTTTGCTAAAAGCAATTTAGTTTTAGAATTTAGGTTGTTTGTTTTTCTACTTTTTCATGACTTATTATAAACTTTTTACTAAATAGAAAAAGTCAAAATATGTAGCTTTTTATAAATAGAAAAAATAACATATTTTTTTTTTTTTACTTTTTAATACTTAATAGAAATAAAATACTATAAAAATAAACAACCTAATATTTAACACTATTAAGCATTAAGGTTCTATTTAGAATTAAGTAAAAAAACAAATACCACCTAAGTCTCTAATTTGATTGAAATTAATATTTTAAACTCACTTTTGTATGCTCAATTTATCAAGCTATCAAAATTCATTTTCATATGCTCAAGTTATCAAAAGACATTTTTAATATTAAGAAAAAAAAGGGAAAAAAAAAAAAGAAATAAGAAGGTAAGGAGATGTGGAGAGAATACTAGAAAATTAATCTTATATATTTAGTGTTTATTTAGATGTGATTATTTCTTTTTTTATTTTCAAAATAAAAAAATAATAATAAATTTATATATATATATTTTTTGTTTTTAAAATAAAAACCACTAATAAATTTTATACAAGATAAGAATATTGGATTTATATTAAAAAAAGTAATAATTTTTAAAATGATTTTATACCTAAATTTTTTTATCATCACGATTAAATCTCTCTCTCTCTCTCTCTCTCTCTCTCTCTATATATATATATATATATATATATATATATATATATATATATATATATTTATTGTATATAAAAGGTTATATTTTTATATAGAAATATATAATTTTTAAATTAAAAAAAAAAAACCCAATCAGTTATTTATTTATTTATTTTAAAAAGAGGTAAGGGTTGTAAAGCAAGAAATGCTAGCAGCTTTAGGTCAGGATTTTAGATTTTCAAAAATATTATTGCTTTTTTGAAAAAGGACAAATAATATCCCATCAGTTCGACGAAGGTTGGTCGCCTCTCGCTCTCCCTCCTTACACAAACCCTAATTTTTTATAATCTCTGGTAAGTTTCTTATTTGAATTATAAAATTCACCCTCTGTTTGGTTGCTCAGAAAACGTGGGAAAAAAAGGTAGTGGGTTACTATTGAATCAAATTGAATCAACCGAAGACGCAAAGCTGAATTTTATTTATCATCTCTTATTTATTTATTATTTATTTTATTTTCCTTCGTTCCTGCGTTGCAAGTTGCTGCCAAAATTTTGGGTGAAAGTACACAAACTCTGAAAGAATCAGAATTTGCTTTTTGTTTTTTTTGTTTCCCTAGTTTTCTCGGCTAACTAACTGTGCATAAAACCAATATCTTCTGTTTTTTAAAGGTATCCATCTTCTCTGAATATTGGGCAAATCCTTCACTCTTTTTCCAAGTGTTCAGGGACCAATATCTACCACTCTCTCTTTTATAGATCATATTGCGACGGCTTGCTTCTTAAATTTTCCCTCTCACATGGGTTAATTCTAGTCAGTTTTGGGTATTGGAGATTGTTTTTATGAAGTTTGTGCAATTCTAAAATGCACTGCTATTGTTATTTGTACAATAAAAGAGTTGGGTTTCATCATCTTGGTGCTTGATTTTAGCTTTCTAGATTTATTCCCTTATTTTTATTTTGTATTAGAATTTCCTTGCATTAAGAAAAAAATCATGTCTTCAAAACTATGGAGAAGGACTGGTTGAGGGGGGATGGGTGAGCTGTTGAGCTTGCTGAGATGAGATGGGTTTTGGGATTTTGAACTGGTGGATGATGATGATATTCTCTATAATTATAACTACTAGTTTGGTGCACGGTGGGCTGTTGTTGTTATCCTCAGGTTAAATGGAGGAATCAGAGAAGAGAAGAGAAAGACTGAAAGCAATGCGAATGGAAGCTGCTCAGACCAAAGTTTCTGACACTGTTGATACTTCTGCCATGCCTGGTTACCTCTCTAATCCATTAGTTGAAGGATCTGCTGCTCTGCCAGTGCAGGAGGACTCTTGTGTGACTCCGAGATTTGATTTTTACACAGACCCTATGTCAGCATTCTCCAGTAACAAGAGGAGAAGTAAGGTCGGTAACCAGATTCAGCAGGATTATTTAACACCTTCAAGTAATAGTGGTTATACGGCTACCATGGCTCGGATGTCATCATCTCTATCTGGTAACATAACTCTTTTAAAAATCACTTTTATTTGACAATGTTGATGTGCTTATTAAGTTGAATTTAAACATTGCATTCTCTTTGCATGATTTTTATTTTTCCGGTGACAAATTTTGCGCTTGGGTGACACATTTTTATGCTTCTTTTAGATTGCTGAAAATATGTGGAAAGCAAGTATTAAAAAAGAAAAATCAGAACAAAACAAGACCCCCCCCCACCCTCCACGCCCCAAAAAAAAAAAAAAATTTACTCAACTTCTCTCCTTTGGGCTGCCATGGAAAATACAAGTGAAATAAAATACAATAACTTGTACAATATCAAATTCTTCATTGCCTATAAATGGAAACAAATTGGAGAAAAAACTTCTGAACTCAAATTTATTTTTCTTATCTTCCACATTTTAGCTGGTGGAAAATAAAATCTATTTCCAGCTCTTATATGGATTTCTTTGCACCCTTTCATAATCTATTGGTGTGTCATCAGTGCTTCCTAAATTTTCTGGTGATATAATATAGCTGCTGCTTGGGTGCCCTACAGACAAAAATTTTGTTATCCTTAGTTGCAAAACTAGGGTTGCAACTTGGGGTAATTTAGCTCTTTCCATGGTTGGAGGAGTTCTTGTTACTGGGGGTTGGTTTGGGTTTGAGAACTTAGTAAGCATAAGGTCAGGCTTGAACTAAAAACTCTAGCAGCCAAATCCTGATCAACATTACTTAGACCATGAAATATCATAAAATATGTTGTGATCTATGCTCTGAGAAATAAGCTTGCAAAATTTTATGGAAACTATTTGACTTGTTACTGTCTTAGATATCATCTGCATTGAAGTTTGGCAGAAATTGTTATTCGGATATAAAGGACTAATGTTGGGTTGACAGTTAACATGGATAAGAAAACCGTACATGCATCAAACAGATCCAATGTGAAATAGAAAAGCATGAACATGGTCTAATCATGGAAAGTCCTGGATATGGTTTGATGAACATTGTGGGTAGTCCATGTGATACACAAGTTTTATTTTTGGTGTCTCAAAAATTCTTTTAAAATTTATTTTGATACTATGCCATAGCATTTTTAGCCATGTAATCACATAGACAGATTGATTATTATTATTTTAGTTTTATAACTGTGGTATTACTATTGTTGAAAGATATTCATCCAAAAAAGAAAAAAACGAAAAAATTACTATTGTTGAAAGATGTTTTTTTGGACCATTGTTTTTAGAGCATGTTTGATAATATAGTTGGACTTTCTCATTTTTAAGCTTTTTATAAAAGGGTTAAACTTATTATTTTCTTACAATTTCCTTTATATTCCCTGCTGCTATATGGAATCAAAGTAGAATCTCCCCCGTCTGCACCCCTTGGCCTTGAGTCAGTCATCAAGGGCTTCATTATTTTCTTCTAAATGAAAAAGAACGATTGCTTCATGAAGTATAGTTTGAGCTGGGCTATTGATCTGTTATTGTTCAGAGTTTTACAATTTAATTAGCCACTTGAAAGTTAATTCTTTTTTTTATACATTAGTTTATGGGCACCATGATTCTAAATGAAGGAATTGCTTCCTCCTTTCTATTGATTTTTTAACAGCAGGACCAAGGAACTGTGAAATGACCCCCTCTCCCAATCCTCCATTCCAACCCAATTTTTCACCAGGTCAGGGAATAAACCAAGCACAAGGTCTCTATCACAGCTCTGGACCCTATAGAAGCCCAATAGAAATGGCTAGTCCTTTTCCTGCTCATCAAGGAACTCCTGGAGTCTGGAATGGGTCTAATGGCATGCCTAGGTATGGTGTTCCATCTAATTCACCAAGAGGTGGTAATTTTCCTAGCCCTGGCTTCAGACCGGTAGGCAGCCCTAGTTTCAGATCTGGGCAAGGCAGGGGTCACTGGTTCAACAATAGCCCCAGCCCTGTTTCCGGACGTGGAGGCAGCTCCAGTCCTAATTCCGGAAGAGGTAGGAGTGGCTGGTTTGGTAACAGCATGAGTCCTGGTTCAGGGCGTGGCCGTGGGAGAGGGCTGGGTTTTCATGCTCATGTCTCTGCACAGGATCGACCAGAGTTGTTCTACAACAAGTCCATGGTAGAAGATCCGTGGAAGTTCTTGAAGCCTGTCATTTGGAGCAGAGAAAAAGCTTTAGGGAAGATGGGAAATGCCTCAGACTCTCCAAAGTCCTGGCTCCCAAAATCTATAAACATGAAAAAAACTAGAGTTTCAGAAGCTACAAATGAATCCAGTTCTCAACAAAGCCTTGCAGAATACCTGGCTGCCTCATTCAATGAAGCCGTGAATGATGCTTCTGGTACATGATAGTTTCCCTGAGTTTTATGGAGAAGTACTTCTGCACTCTGCAGACGATGGTCAAACAGTAGTTAAGCCAGCATCTATTGGATCGATCTGCCCAGAGCACCAAGAAGTTTCATACCCCACTTCAGAAGTCAAGTTATTTTGCTGGCATTCATTGATTCTCAAAATATATTATCAGGACTCAGAAGGTTACCGACAACTGATTTCACTCTATCTATCTAATATAGCAAGTTGACATTTGTATGTAAAGTTTTGTAAGTTCGGTTTCACAATTACTGAAACTTTGGGCTGCCCCCTTTGTATACTGCATTTGATGTTGAATTTCTGCAATTAGATAACTCTGCATTTTCTGATATTTTTGTTCAATGAGTCCAATGAGAGACAGCTCCCTGGCTGCAGCTTGCTGCAATTTCTCAGCTTGGGCAATCTGAGAAAATCACATTTAGGCGTTTGCAAGCTTATTTCCAGCAAGAGGGAAAGATGAGATTTCACCCAGATTATGATGTTTGTTATAAACCAAAAGAAATTTGGACCTTGCCTCTTCAAGGAACCATTCTATGAATAACGCCAAAAAGAATTTTCCACTGAACCCTGAAGAGCAATTGTGCCTATTAACATATCATGGACACTTTGGAAACTTTTAGTATAGTTGAATTGGAGAACACAGGTGCCCAATCATTTTCTTCCTTTCATCCTGCCCTAAAACTGCATTCCAGCCAATCCTCTAATCCATTTCTTTTCCAATTTTCCCTTTGATTTGCCTTGCCTTATTTTTTACTACTATTCTCGATTTGGTACCGCTCTCGCGGCCCGCATTGAAACAGTGCTTTACCCCTAGATGTCCAGTCAACCGCTGCACCTCAAGGCATTTATTCTTCATTGTTTGGTAGTAAAAACGTACAGTAAAAGAGCTGATAGCATTGGGGACAATGATGGCTAGAAACATATTTTTGTAAGTATCCCAAGCCAACTACTTTGTGTGAAGAGACGATAATCCACTAGGAGATGTTTCGATGCATGTAACTTTCTGAGATCTTGGTTTGACAAATGGGCGCTCAAGAATAATTTGGTTGAAGATAGAAAATTTGAAGTCGAGAAAATCATCTGCATATCCCTCAGCTACAAAGCTTGAGGAACTCAATTTATCACTTCTGTAAATCATAGTAAAAACAAGGTTTTTTGAGGTGAAATCAAGAAGCATTATCTACAACTGCTTTGTGCTTTTGCAAATTGAACCTGTAATCCAAACACAACCAAGTAGTTACCAGAAATCATGGTCAAAGAACTTCACATTTTCTTGCTTGAAGAAATTATCAAGGGCTTGATAACTCTGCCTTCCTGCCCCCCCACCCCCAAAATACTTGGGTCATCAACCTCATGAATCTCTTCCCTGAACAAGCCTAGATGGATCAACTAATTCAGAATCTCCTTTCCCACCTAAAGGAAGAGAAAAAAAAAAAAAAAACACTACTAGATGGATTAACTAGTCCATATAATTTTCACATAAGATAAATTTCACTGTTCATTGTTCAGTGCCAAAGGCTAGCGCAGAACCCTTGCTTAGAAACCGATTTCTGGTCATAACAAATCTCGTCCATGAAGGAATGGATGAGCTGCTCAGCCAAACTTGGCGGGTCATCAATCAGAGTATCCACAAAAACACTAACCACCCTTCTTTCTTGCATTGTTGCTTTCAAGCTGAACCAAGTGAGAAATTTCACTCTAAAATCTTCAGCTATGTGCCCTTGGCATTCTAACCATTTGATAACTCTGACAGAGTATTCATAGTCACTCTCTCTGATCTGCTTCTTGCTACCCAAGCCCGGAACTTCATGCATTTTATCAGTTTTAGATGGTGTGGAAGGAGGAACTGATGAGGGGATCAGTAAAGGAACAGCCTCCATGGAAGGAGGCAGTATGTGGAATCCAGAATTCTTGTTCTTGTTGATGTCATCCAGTGATCTAAGCTTCTCAGAGTGGTCACAGGAGACCAATTTAGTATCACTAGAATTCGTTGAATCCATCTGAGAATATTCTTGAAGCATTAAGGTATTCTCTCCCCTTCCATGTTCATCATCTAAAGCTGAGACAGAGCTTCTGCTTAATGAGGGTGTGACCCATTTGGCTTCCCAAACACCCAAAACCCTTGTGCTGCTGAACAGGGAAACCTTACACAAGTACTCAGTTGAAGGATTGAGATCAGTCACCTGGAATCGTTTTTCTGGCCTCAGTACAATGTAAGTGGGTTTTTCTGGATAATCCTTCATAGTAGACTTCCGATGCCACAGCCTGCAGCCTAAGAATTCCTCCAACAAATGGTCTTCATATCCTAGTACAATGACCACTGAAGTTGGGGAACATTCTTCAAATCGTATCTGCATCCCTGCAGGAGTAAGCATAGTAAATTAATAAAAACATCAGTGAAAAACATCATTTAGGTCCTCATAACTGCAGGATGATGAAACCATTCCAGTTTGTTTATGGGATTGAAGTTATTTTCCTAACTTAAAATAATTCAATCAAACTGACCATAAATTTATTGGTTATCATTTTTTTTTTTTAGTTTGAAAATTTGTGCACCCAAATGCTAGAAAAATCAAATATTGAATCATTTAAGGACTCTGTTTCATCCAAATGTTGAAATACCAAATTCTAGAAACAAGAAAGGTACCTGCTTGTTCTTTCTGATCTGTATCAGCAGGGTAAGGGTCAGGAAACATGGAATCAAAAGCTTCAACTGCAGAAGTGCACAATTTCTGAACCTCTGCACCACAGGAGAGCCTGTTGACAATCCCACGTGCCATCTTTGTGCACACTCGATCAAGAGGCCCCACTTCATTCTTCAGCCTTTTCACGGCAGTTTCCATAGTCTTTTGCAGGTCCTTGTATTGCTCAGTTCCTTTGAGAATCTTGTGGCTCAGGAAGACACGCAGACATAGTACATCTACTCTTCTAGCCTCCTTGGCAACCATTAACTGTTTTCTCCAGGTTCTGAAGGATGCCAAACATCCAATTAACACACCATTCTTTTAGCATTTTGTTTCACTAAATGAGTGAATATTAGTGACAAGCCAACCCAGTAATAATTTGAACCACAGGCTGCAACTTGGTTTTGGTTTGGTCAGTTTAG
>JBAPGN010000266.1:0-31766 GCA_037355405.1 Vitis amurensis | reverse complement strand
ACCCTTGTGAATTTTTTAGTATTTTTGCATTTCGATTTTTCTGGATATCATTTGACCACCTTCTTAGTGTCACGAACCTATTAAAACAACATCCAAGCCATATGATGCCCCAAGAAATTTTAAAAAGTCCAAAGAAGTGGAGATTTGGGAGGGTACGAACAATGTGAGGATTCCTCACATTCTTCGTAACCTTGTGAATTTTTTATTATTTTTGGATTTCGACTTTCCCGGATTTGATTTGACCACCTTCTAAGTGTAACGAACCTATTTAAACAACATCCAAGCCATATGATGCCCCAAAAATTTTTAAAAAGTCCAAAGAAGTGGAGAATTGGGAGGGTCGAAGAATGTGAGGATTCCTCACATTCTTCGTACCCTTGTGAATTTTTTAGTATTTTTGCATTTCGATTTTTTTGGATATCATTTGACCACCTTCTTAGTGTCACGAACCTATTAAAACAACATCCAAGCCATATGATGCCCCAAGAAATTTTAAAAAGTCCAAAGAAGTGGAGATTTGGGAGGGTACGAACAATGTGAGGATTCCTCACATTCTTCGTACCCTTTTGAAATTTTTAGTATTAAATAATTTTGATTTTTCCGAAAATCATTTCTCCAGCTTCCAAGTGTAAAGAACCTATTTAAACAATATCAAAATCATATGATGTCCCAAAAAATTTTTAAAACTCGAAAAAAGTGGAGAATTGGGAGGGTGCGAAGAATGTGAGGATTCCTCACATTCTTCGTACCCTTGTGAACTTTTTAGTATTTTTGGATTTCGATTTTCCGGAAATTATTTCACCACCTTGTAAGTTTAACGAACCTATTTAAACAACATCCAAGCCATATGATGCCCCAAAAATTTTTAAAAAGTCCAAAGAAGTGGAGAATTGGGAGGGTACGAAGAATGTGAGGAATCCTCACATTCTTCGTACCCTTGTGAATTTTTTAGTATTTTTGGATTTCGATTTTTCCGGATATCATTTGACTACCTTCTAAGTGTAACTAACCTATTTAAACAAATCCAAGCCATATGATCCCCAAAAAAATTTTAAAAAAGTCCTAGAAGTGGAGATGGTGGGAGGTACGAAGAATTGTGAGGATTCCTCACATTCCTTCGTAGCTTGTGAAATTTTTTTAGTATTTTTGCATTTCGATCTTTTCCGTTATCATTTGACCACCTTCTAAGTGTAACGAACCTATTTTTAAACAACATCAAGCCATATGCATCCCGAAAAATGTTAAAAAGTCCTAAAGAGTGGAGAATTGGGAGGTACGAAGGAAATGTGGCGATTCCTCCACATTTCTTCGTTAGCCTGGTGAATTCTTTTAGTATTTTTGCATTTCTATTTTTCCGGGATATCATTGACCACTTCTAAGATGTAACGTTAGTTATTTAAACAACAATCCAAGCAATAATGATGCCCAAAAAATTTTAAAAAGTCCAAAGAGTGGAGATTTGGGAGGGTCGGAACAATGTGAGGATCAACATTCTTAGAACCTTTGAAATTTTTGTTATTAAATAATTTCGATTTTTTCCGAAAAATATTTTCCACCTTCCAAGTGTTAAAGAACCTATTTAAACAATATTAAAGTTCAGATGTTGCCCAAAAAAATTTTAAACTGCCAAAAAAAGTGGAGAATTGTAGGACGTGCGAAGAATGTGAGGATTACCTCACATCTCTCTTACCCTGTGAATTTTTTAGTATTTTGGTTTCTGATTTTCCAAAAATTTTCACCACCTTGTAAAGTTTAACGAACGTTTTAAACAACATCCAAGCCATATGATGTCCCAAAAAAAAAGCTTTAAAACTCCAAAGAAGTGTTAGGGAATTGGAGCTACGAACATGTGAGGAATTCCTTCACTTCTATCGTACCCTTGTGAATTTTTGTATTTTTGAATTTGATTTTTCTCGGATTATCATTATTGACTACCTTCTAAGTGTAACGACTATATTAAAACAACATCCAAAGCCATATGATGCCCCAAAAATTTTAAAAGTCCTAGAAGTGGAGAATTGGGGGGTACGAAAGAAATGTGAGGATTCCTCCATTCTTCTTTAGCTTGTTGAACTTTTTTAGATATTTTGCATTTCATTTTTCCGGATATCATTTGACCACTTCTAAGTGTAACGAACCCTATTTAAACAACATCCAAACATATGATGCACCCAAAAAATTTTAAAAAGTCCTAAGAAGTGGAGAATCTGGGGGATAGAGAAATGTGAGGATTTCTCACATTCTTCGTACACTGTGAATTTTTATGGTATTTTTGCATTTCGATTTTTCCGGATATCATTTGACCACTTCTAAGTGTAACGAACTAGTTTTAAACAACATTCCTAGCCTATGTGTCCCAAAAATTTTAAAAAACTCCAAGAAGTGGAATTTGGGAGAGTACGAACAATGTGAGGATCCCACATTCTTCGTACCCATTGTAATTTTTTTTATTTTTGGATTTCGATGTTTCCGCACAATCATTTCACCCTTCCAAGTGTAACGAACCTATTTTAAACAATTTCAGCCATATGGATGTTCCCAAAAATTATAAAAACTCCAAACAAGTGGAGAATTGGAGGTACGAACAATGTGAGGGATTCCTTCACATTTTCTTCTGTACCCTTTCTCGTGAATTTTTTAGTATTTTTGGAATTTTGATTTTTCCGATATCATTTGACCACCTTCTAAGTGTAACGAACTTATTAAAAACGATCGGTAAGCCATATCGATGCCCCAAAAAATGTTAAAAAGCTCAAGAAGGGAGGAAATTGGAGAGGTACGAGAATGTGAGGATTCCAAATCAACTTTTATTTTAAACCTATTTATAGTTTAAATTAATTATTTCAAATTGACTTTATTATTAGCGCACCTTCTCATAAAATATATAACCGCTTGCACGCAACTAAAGTTTGGTTTATATGTATGTTCGTTTACCACAATGATGTCCCTTCAAAGATAGAGCAATTACATATAGCAAAATACCAAATGGCCTATCAATACACAAATCTATGGAGGAATCCAAACAAATTACAACTTACACAAGGAAATGTTAACCGGTCGACCGGTTATCTTCTACTGGTTTCCTACTTATCTCAACCGGTAGCCACTGCCCATTTGAGAATGCAGCAACCAAAAAAGCCTGTGGCTACCGGTTGAGATAAGTATGCAATCGGTAGAAGATAACCGGTCGACCGGTTAATATAATTCATTTTGTTTTCATTTAGGTATGTGATATGGCTTAGATTCAAAGACAAATTGGACTTCTCTTGTTAACTATTTCCAACAATAGATCAAGACATAGGCTTACCCACAAACAAGCTCACATCAAACACCAAACGGATCTTGTGATCCTTAAAAAACCCAACCTTATCATGTATAGATCTCAAAAGAGTTGCATAATCACAAACCAAGCCCTTAACAACCAAGGTCTCCACGTTAACTTTTGCTTATGCCTCGTACCGTAATAGGACTCTTCAGAATTTAATAACATTCCCCATGTTCCCTTCAACTTAGGACATTACTTTTAACTGTACATGACTGTCATTTTCTGAATTACGGTAAGCATTTCTTGTTTTGCTTTGTTTTTTTTTCCTTTCACCTGGGCACACTAGGACATGAAACGACACTGTTTCTTGTGTGACTTGTTGGGTTCCAAGGGAAGGCAATTTTGTCCTTGCCATGTAGTAAGTGTGGCTTTCCATGGTATTCAGAAGTTGTTGATATAGGTGCATAGTGCATCAAATAGTGCATATAGCACCCAATATAGGGTTACTGACATCAAGATAACATTATGTATATTCTGCCATGGAGAATAAGGGTACAGAGGGATTACAAACTGTTCGTAGAAGTATACTCCTTTGAGATATATCAAAAAGAAGGGAAATGAAATGCATTTGATGCAATTTTTATTAAATAACACATTTCAACATGGACATAAAGAACATGAATAAAAGAATAAATGACCGTTCGCACAGATCATAATAATTGCATTGGAAGTAACTAATGAATTATATAACCTTATGCTACCACCATATGCATCAGTTTTTGTATCTTTGTTGGTTTTTGTTAGTTTCTTTCAATCCCACAAAGTCGTTCCAAAATTGACTTGTTTAAAAAATGTTGATCTTATGTTGAATCCTCATTTAAGGGGTTATTGAGATTTGATCATTTTTCTTCAATAGGCCATCAAGTATATTTTGGATAATCGGAATTAGGAGGTGCAATTTAGGCAAGTTGTCATGACTTAAGCCAACCTTAATTTGGATAAGGTTCGACAATTATTTATAATCTTAGGGTACAATTTTTTTTTTCCCAAACTTACTTAAGGTGAAATACAAATAAAAATTTGAACGACTCAAACCTAATCTAAATCCAATTTAATATTTTTATAATATTAATAGTTTAAATTATTTTATTTAATAACTTTATTTTATTTAATTTTGTAGATGTTACAATAATAATATCAAATTATAATTTTTCCCATTTTTTACAAAGATAATAGCGTTGACGAGGCGGTCGACCGGGTGAGTAACTGGTCGACCTGTTACTCGGGCCTGAGAATTTAAAACAGCCCCCGCGCGCTTCATTTCTCCCATTTTCGCCTCCAGAGCTTCCCGCCCCTTCATATCCTTGCTTCCCGAAGAGTTTTTGGCCAGATTTCGGACCGTTTGCAGGCTGAGGACTTCATTTTGGGACGGATTTGGGCTAGGGTTTTGGTTTGAAACCCAAGGTTTCACCTCTTCAGGGCGTCTCCTCTCTTCACCGCGCGTGTGAGGGTTGTTTAGCTTCATCTCCAGGCATCTAGGGTTTCGAGTTTGTGGTTGCATCTTCCTCTTTGCTTTCATTCCCTGTTTGGACTCCTTCTTCACCTCTTTCACTTCATTGATGGCACCACGGAGAGACGACGAGCACTTCCAGGGCTCAGAGCAAGCGCCCTGTTGAGCCATATCAGCCCGAGCAGACAGAGGCTCACCGAAAGGCGAGGTTTGAAACAGCACTCTTGAGTTCGAATGAGGACTATCAATGCTACAAGCAAAAATTTGCTCAGAGGAAAGTCATCCCAGGGAGAAGTGTCAATTTCTCCCAACTTCAACACTTTGGCTTTGAGGGGTTGTTCGGACGGATGGGATGGCTACCCGTAGTGACGATCTCTGAGCCCGTCTTCCCGACTCTGGTACGACTTTCTATTCTCGGGCGACCTATGGGGTTGGAGAACCTGTATTATCCACTGTGAGAGGCGTTGAGATCCGTTTGAGTCCCGAGAGCATCTACCGCATTCTCGACATCCCTTCGGTTGGACTCCATGTTTATGAGGCCAAGGCGTGGCCCACTGTGCCGGGATTTGAGGCTAGAGAGGCTGTTCAGAGGTTGTGCGGACTTGCCGATCCCTCAGGGGATGGGCAAACCATCGGCTCACATCTTGACAGTGAACTAGTCGAGTCCTTACCATTGATTTGTCTCGATTCTTTGCCACTGTGGAGGACATCGAGACGAGGTCTCCTACCTCGAGCTTCATTGTTGACTCGATCCTCACGGGAGGACAGATTCATGTTGGCTACCTTATGATGCATGCACATGACTCCTAGTGTGAGAGCTCGACCACGTTGTACTCCCCTACAGACCGCTTCCTACCGTGCTTTTCAGGATTGCCCGATCGACTTTGAGTAGAGGAACAGATTTTGAGCCCCCAACCACTTATGACACGTATGATGAGCAGTCTTTGGGCCGCATGAAGTTCGAGAAGGCACCCGATGACTCCTGGGTTAGGAAAGTCGAGCGACAGGCTCGGGGACATGATCAGATACACCCTGGAGTAGAGGAGGAGGATGAGATTAGAGAGATGGAGGATGGGTTGGACCCTCAGAGGGACTTTGAGTAGAGAGGGCCCGAGGTTGACATTCCACCTCCACATCAGTCAGAGGGCATTCATTTTGAGGCTACCTTCTCCGAGCCTATGATGACTGAGTCATCCTTCACAGCATGCCCTTTATCTTAGCCATCATTTACCGAGGCTTAACACTCTCAGGCTCCTCATGCTCCTGATTATCCACCTTGGATGGATTTGGTCAGCAGACAGATCAGTCTCTCTCGGGACACGTATGGAGGAGTTAGCCGTAGCTTGCATGATACTCATTTTTCTTCCATGAGGATCACATCGATCAGTATTGAGGCCGCTTCACCTCTCAGTTTGAGCATCTCGTAGAGAGAATTGAGCGGCTTGAGAGCCGCCAGGTGAGAGTCAGCACGAGAAGATGAATGGCTTACCTACATTTTGTGTTTCCACCACCACCTCCTCAGTCTTTGAGTGTGTTTAGGATCCCCTTCGTTTCTTTTTTATGTTGCCAAAGGGGGAGATATATTATAGATCTAGGATCTAGGGAATCTAGGAGTCTCTCATGCATGTCATTGTTATCAATGTCATATCTATCTTATTGTACATGTGAGATTTCATATATATATGATATGATATTTTTATCAATTGATTCTTCGTGTTTTACATTGCTTATCATTGATTGATCCATTGATTGGTTGAGGGGGAGATTTTCTTTCTCTCCTAGATAACCAAGGTTGTCATCATAAAAAAAGGGGGAGATTGTGTTAGCCCAAGGGTTCTCCTAATCAGGGTTTTGATTGATAAGCAAACCATGTTTAGTAACTAATTGGTTTAATGTTTAAGAGAATCTCAAATATTAACTCCGAAATTCATCCAAAGGACCAAATGGATACAAGATCGAGAACGCTTGGAAGACTTGAGATCATAGGAAATGAATGTAAGATGATAGCATGAGTGCACTTAGGATGTTCATACCTTTTCATTCATCTTAGAAAACTATGTTTATTATTTAAAACTTGGATTTTCTTTTAAAAACCCCCATTTTATCAAATATAAGCTTAGCAAATTGATTCAAAATTGGCATATTAACTCACCTAAAGACCTTGGCTAAGTGTTAGAAAAGAAAGGAATCAGAAAATAGGTTTTTCGATCCCAAAAAGGCTCAACCGGTCCACCGGTTGATTAACCGGTCGATCGTCTGCGTGCGTCCGGTCTAGTATCGGTCGAGGAAGATTAAAAACCTTCTCTCTCTGCCAGTGGCTTTCTCTTCCCGGGCGAGGTGATTCCTCTACCGGTCGAGGTTTGGTTGGGCTAACGGTAACCTGTCATGCATTAAATGCTCCAACGGCTAGTGAACCAATCGACCCCTAGCTCGACCGGACGAGGTTGCATTTTGTTGGTTTTGACTCCCGAGCTTGGAAACCTATAAATTGAGAGCTCCTCTTCATTTATGACTAAGAGAACAATTGCATTCAAAGCCTACCTACCTGTTCTTGATCAAAAAGCTCTCATTTCTTTCTTTAGTGGCATCAAGGTCATCACTTGCATATTCTTAGTGCACTCTTGTAATTCATCATAGCTTTTCTCTTGTACTTAAGCCATCCTTAAGCTAGGTTGAGAGTTTCATCTTTGTGTAAACTGAGTGTGAAAGCCTTCAAGTGGTTTCAAAATCTTGAAGAGATTGTGTAAGAGCCCATTGGAGCGGGAATCCAAGTGTAAGAAGATTGAAACGACATTATTATTGTCTGACGTGTTGGGTCCAAGGGAAGGCAATTTTGTCCTTGCCATGTACTAAGTGTTGACAAATGGTCATTTCAATCATGACAAATGTTTCTTGAGGAATTTAATACTTTCTAAATGAGGATTTAATTTTCATTGTCAACCAAATTGGACCCTCCTCATTTCTCCTAGGCTGAGATCAACCAAATATGTCAACCATAAAGTCTATCCTATATTCATGCTTTCAAAGGAAAAGAAGGAAAGATCGAACCAATCTATGAAGCATAAGCAAATAAAGAAAATGTGAATATCTAACTGATTTTGTACAATTTTATATCCAACACACCATGGTGGAGCAATTGGATTCATTAAAATGCCATGGTTTCATATATATCTAAACAAGAATCTGAAATTAAGTAGTTCTCAAGAATCTTCGAAAGCCTAAAATGTCATACTGGCCTAGTCACACTTTTCATAAAGTTCCTATCTTTCACAAATCATTTCTTGTCCTTCCCTCTTTAGTTGTTGTCTACTAGTGCAAACAAATGTTTTTCTCTACAAACTATGTTGAGTTAGATTTTATGGTGCAGGAATACTAGTACTTCACTGCATAATGAATTTCTTATGAACCTCTACCCATGGAAGATGTAAATTCTAGCTGGCTAGTCTGAATTTTTTAGACAAAAGCATATTTATAAGACGGGATATGGCAGCATTTGCAGTGCAAAGTTCACTAAACGGTTGGCTTATGATCTATATCATGTTTTGGGTTTTGACGAATAACCTTTCATGATTAAAGTTTTATACACTTCATTGGTGAACCCTTCCATATTCCAAGTGTCAATAGATAATTTACATTTTGTCCAAGGTTGGGGTTTTAATTTGACTGTGGAGAATTGCATTTTGAATTTCTTTTTTGGATTTTATGAAGTTTTCATATTGAAGCTTGGTAGCTTTTGGGGTGTTTTGGTAAAAAGATGACTACTAAACCTTGGATCTTGTCTCTAGAAAGAGATTAAGATACTTGACCAATCCTTGATGGGTATTGGAAGCCTTTTTAGAAGTCAATAGTATCTCAATTTTACCTATAAAAAAAAAAAAAAAAAAAGTTATAGAGTCCATGGATTATATTAACGGATGTGCTCATACTCTTGCTCTCTTTTCGCGTTCTTTTTAATAACAATTTCTTAACTTATATTAAAAAAAAATAATAATTAGTGGATGTGCTGATGTTTAGGCATCATGTTTCCTTGTTACGGTAGGGGATAATTTTGGTTTATCTTGCATTACTTCATCCTATCAATGTGTTATATAGATTGATAATTCTGTTTTTTCGTCTTTGGGAACAGATTTTTTGGAGGATGAATTCAATACAGGGCTAAAAGTTAAGATTGATAATTTATCTTGCATTACTTCATCCTATCAATGTGTTATATAGATTGATAATTCTGTTTTTCCGTCTTTGGGAACAGATTTTTTGGAGGATGAATTCAATATAGGGCTAAAAGTTAAGATTGATAATTTATCTTGCATTACTTCATCCTATCAATGTGTTATATAGATTGATAATTCTGTTTTTCTGTCTTTGGGAACATATTTTTTGGAGGATGAATTCAATACAGGGGTAAAAGTTAAGAACGAACCTGAAAAAGCCCATAACCTTCCATTTTTCCCCAAATAAGAGGAGCTGAGTGATGAAGAACTTAAAAAGATGCTAGACGAACGTTACAAGGATGGTTCTAAATTTGTTACCTATGCTGAAGATGATTATGAGACGAAAAGATCAGTTCAAAGAAACTCGCTTATCCCTTCTATTAAGGATCCAACGATCTGGAAAGTCAAGTGCATGGTACAATGTTTAATAATTTGAGATCAGAATTTGGAATGCCTTGAGCAATCCCTTCTCTTTTGCGCTCCTTTCATTTGTTTGAGTTGACCTGAAGAATATCTTGGCTGTAGGTTGGACGGGAGAGGCTTTCAGCTTTCTATCTTATGCAGAAGTACGTTGACTTGCAGTCACTAGGAACTAAGCTGCAGATAATATCTGTTTTTTCTGTTGAGCATGTAAAGGGTTTTATTTATATTGAAGCTGATAAGCAGTGTGACATTAATGAGGTGTCCTCTCTCTCTATCTCTCTCTCTCTCTCTCTCTCACACACACACACATTGCCATTCTCTGTTACTAGAGAAATTGATGATTTGATATTATTAGTACCCATGTTGCTGATAGTGTTGTAAGTGGACTAATATGAATCTATTCAATTTTAAATTCAGTCATGCAAAGGTCTTTGTACTATATACACAAGCCGAGTGGCACCAGTTACAAAAAATGAAGTTACCCATTTGCTCTCTGTACGAAGCAAATGCAATGAAAGTTCTGAGGGCACATGGGCCCCCATGAAGAATGGGAAATACAAGGGGGACCTAGCTCAGGTACTATTTTCCCAGATTGACCATGCTAGTTTCTTGCTGGTTGTAATACTTATTTCCTGTGTTATTTCTGTAGATTGTTGTGGTGAGTGATGCTTAAAAGAAAGCAACAGTAAAGCTGATCCCAAGAATTGATCTACAGGCGATGGCGGAAATATTTGTAATTTACTTATTGCACAAAATTTTGTCTTTTTCTTCTGAATTATTTTGTTGGATGTGACATTTTCTTCTATGAATTATAACATATGTGATGTGTTGTACTATTGCTTTGACTCCATATATAGATTTTTTTTTCCTTTATGGAATCCAAATATCTGAAACAAAAACTAATACCCAACTATTCATGATATTTTTTGTTATGTGCATTTTACTTGAGCTACTGCCTTGAAAAAATGTATACAAGATGCTGATAAATTACATAAACTGAACGTTTACGTGCTACCTTCTAGAGTTATTGCTAGTTAATCAATAATAAACTACGACAAGAAACTTTATACATCTCTTTGTATATATATCTTGATTAGTTGAAAACCATAACCAATGCTATGCTTATCTCACCCTATTGTATTAATGAGGAACCGGTCGACCGGTTACCTTCAACCGGTTGGCCTGTGCACTCGACCGGTAGACACTGGTCATTTCTTGATGCACCACCCAAAATGGTCAGTGGCTACCGGTAGCAAAACAACTTGCTACCGGTTGATGCATTTTGTCGACCGGTTGGTAACTATCAGAGAATCAAAAAATGCGGTAATTTATATTTATTGAATATACTAACACTATTTATCAATGATATTTAACTTAAAAGTGGTCTAGTTCTTAACTTAAAAGTGGTTTATCAATGTTGAATATACATGAATCATAATGGATTTAAGAAAACAAACCGACTTTTGGGACATTGGCAGCAAGGCTGTTTAGAACAGCTTCAACATAACCACGCACTTCTTGTTTATCCATAGTTCCTCCAATCATCAAGAAAAGGGAAGTTGCCATTCTTTCATTTCCAAACAAATTCTATGGTCGTAGTTCTTTATCTTTACATTTATTTTCAGTATGACAACTTATGCCCTAACTTTGATCCATGTGGATTTAGGTATATATAGGAATGAGCATAAACCCCTCTCTGTTAATTACAGATCATGTGAACCTTAATATTTTCCTTTTCATTTCTGATTTAATAACCATTGCTTTTTTGTTATTTTCAATAATGTTGTTGCTGCATCAGGTTTGTGGTATTGCAAGAGATGAGATTTTTTACTAAAAACAGAAATATCTAGAATATGTGTCCTAGGTTGTTGTGAATAGAGAACTTTAATTTAACATGTATTTGTTTTTTTTTAAAAAAAAAAAAAAAAGAAAAATTAGTACCAATTTTTTTTTAAATTTTTCCAAATATTTTGATTGAATTTTATTCTTCGAACAATATTGGGAAAAAACTACTAAATAAATAATATGTTTAACTGGGATATTTTTAATTATTTCAAAATTCATCAAAGGATTTTCTTCCAAGCATTTTAGCAAGTCAAGTTGATCCCTTACTACATTCTATGTTCTCGAGGTTAGTTGGAAATTCTAAACCATGAGCCTGTGTTATATCTCTTTGATAGAGTGCTTCATCTGTTGAAAGAATAGTGGCATGGATTCTTCACTTCAGGATGGGCCATCGTCCAGGTCTGTAATTAATAAGGATTTTCTTAGGGAAAATATTTATTGTCTGGATACACACCATTTTCATAAGCCAATATTTGAAATCTATAACCATATCCATGCTACAGTTGCCTGAGAATTGATAATTTGAAAGGAAGTAACCAATGAATTTAAATTTGTTAGTCTGATAAAAAAAAAAAAAATCTTTTATTGCCAAGAGTTGTTCTCCAAATAGGATGTTGGAACTTTGTTCTGTTGAAATTCATTACATGGGTGGATAATCTGATAAAAGAGAATGGAGCCCTTATGAAATGGAGTGACTTGGAATTTTCTGTTATTTATCATATGCCAGTTCTTGCTATTCTTGCCTCTTTTAAATATAAAATAAGATATACAAATGAGCAACCGGTTCATGAACCTTGATCCCTTCATACGTATTCTAAAATAGGAGTAACCTTGGTGTTGTTAATTTTGAATATCGTAACCAATGGATTAGTTTGTGTTATAGATAGTCATTCATTTTGACTTTTCATTATATCATCATATTCAGCCTCACAGATGAATCTAATTGTTGCTTTTTTTTTGTTTACTTCTTTGTCTATTTGCTACTCATATTTCATCTATGTTCAAGAGTGTTGAGTTATTTTCTATTCACAATTTTACGACATCCACATTTGCTCATTGTTCCTATTTCTAGGAAGAAGCCCCTCAGATACCAGAGACAAGCCCATCATTGAAAGTTTTACCAGGTCAGGCATTTCCACTAGGAGTATCAGAAGTTGAGAATGGGATCAACTTTGCTATTTTTTAACAACATGCGACTGCAGTCGTGCTTTGCTTATCCCTTCCCCAAAGGTCATAATAAATTCTCTCTTTGATTAGTTGGATAAAATCTATTGTGAATGTGAATGTTTCAATGTTACAAAAGTTACTTTTTTACAAGATTTTTCCTTTTGGTTTAAACTTTGATTAGTTGTTGTTTACTGTAGGTTGTAACTCTACCATATCCTTTGTTGGAAACTTATATCATTGTTTCTTTATTATGCATGCATAATGTCACACCCTGCTCCAAATGACCTTCCCTTAGATTTAACTAACTTGATTAAGGATCTTTCTTAGATTTAACTAATGAATTAGGTGAGAATGGAGTAGATTTTTGCTGGTGTGATAATTGCTATTTCTTACTTTGGCTTGTTTTTTTCTCTCTCCATTTTGGATTTATCTTTTATACTCCCCCATGCACCTAGGTTGCACCCTGTTTTGCACCTTTCTTAATGTATATTTTTTAGAAGAACCGTTCTTAGTATAGAAACTATAGGTTTTTATTCGTGTCCTTATTTGCAATGGCGGAAAAATTATGTCAGGAATGACATTAATGTATCGTCATAAATGAATAAAAAATTTAAAACGAATAATGAATTCTAAAACTTAAATACTAAGGAACAATACATTTGTACAATATTATCATCATTTTCTTCTATAAAAATTTATGTTTTGAAATGTTTGCATGACAATCTCGTTATAATAAAGTAGTCAAGTGCTTTATGAATACATATGTATATATACTTTATGAATATATATATATATATATATATGTGTGTGTGTGTGTGTGTGTATGTACATTCGATATATAAACTTAAATAAGTTTAGCAAAATATTAATAAATAATTCAAAGAAAAAAAAATTGTCAAATTACATGTAGTCACATGTGACTTACTAATTATGAGTTTATATAAATACTAAAAAAATTTAGTTAGAAGACAACATTTTAGAGGAATTTATTTATTTTCATTTCTTTTTACTTCCAAATTTATTGGGTCTCATGAGCACCTCCCTTTTTGTTCCACTTTTTTTTTTTTTTTTACATTTATTTTAGGAGGGGAAATATAACAGTTTTTATTTTCTTTTCAAGGAGGGGCCTATTGTAACTTTCCATGTTTACAAGATTTCAGGCTGGGCATGTGCCCCCCTGTAAGCCTATAGTGGTGCAACCACTGCCTATTTGTGCACATGTGCCTCCATGTCTGTGTGTCCATGCATACAAAATGTCATCTAATTCATGTGGCTAATTATGTTTCTATTCTTGAAGTATATTGTGGTTTGTGAATTTGTTTGCGTTGTAAGTAGACGGAGCTCTTTCCTCTCTCTCTCTCTTTCTCTCTCTCTCTCTTGTTTTCTTTTCCTCTGCTGTATCCACCATGCTTTAAGTTTTTGTTCTGTCTGATGATATTTGCTTCCAGTAAAAGTTTTGTGGGCTCTCAAAATATGTAAACTCTCAACTCTGGAATACTTCCAAGTTTTGTTTGATGTAATGATGTATTTTTTTAGGGGAAAGAAAGACAGGATGGATAACTTGATGGTGGAGCTGACACTGGATGCTGATGTGAATAGAACAGAAGACATATGGCACATATGTGTTGAGGTAGTCTTGCTATGAGGCTTCTGACAGGACAACCTTTATTTCTGATGTTATTGGTTATAGGGTTGTTTTCCCTGTCTGGCATGTATCAACTTTTTCTATCCAGCACAAGGATATGTGTTGAAATTTCATAGAAATTGTTCTTTATCCTTATATCAGCATCAAGCTGAATAATATTTAGGTTGTGAGTGCATGTTGTGATATCCTTTACATCACCTTTAATATTGTAATTTATGCTTATGCACCACCACATAAAGTAGCTACTAGTGCAACTCTAATTTTAACATCGCTTTATTGATTTTCTTGTGTAATGCATAGTCTAGTTGGAGTTATTAGATTGGTGACTAATGCCTGCACCCTACAGAGAGTGGCAATATCAAATTTCACTCCAAGGTAAACCAAATTTACTTGAAAATGTCCTCTTTAAACCGCAATGCACTTCAAGACTCTCTGGTCTTAATTATCAATCCTTGCACTTGAGATTGTCCTTCTGGTTGAGAGGAACCAAGCTCACTAGTAATTTTTAACAGATTAGGAAATCTCTTACTTTGGCATCTTCCATGAGAAGTTCTAAATGATACCTTGAATGAGATTTCTGAAAATGCTGTATGATTAGTATGAAAATATTTCAGAACTTTGTGGATTAATCACAATAGAGGGCATGCTAAGATTGAGTTGATTAGATTTGGTGTTTATTTAACTTTTACTAATGTAAGTATTACTTAATAGTGAGCAGAAATCGCTGTAAAAGCACCATTGAGTTGATTCCCAACAAATTTAGAGACAAATCCACTAGCAATGCATCTTCCATTATTTTTAAAAATTGAGCCCTAGTGTAGATTTGGATCACACACGACCGTAACCATTCATCTTCATTAAAGTTTCTAAAACCCCATGCAACCGTCAAAACTAAAAAATATATATTATATATCCACAAGATGGCACATACAATATGGACTTGCCATGTCATAGCATTTCAATAGAACCAAATGAGGGAAGCACAGATTCACCATTTTTCACATCCTATAAAGAAAACCTAAGCTGGAGAAAAATGAAAACTCATCCAAGAAAGACTAAGTTCAACCATAGTCCCTGGCTAGCTGGTTGGCTGGCTTAGGGTCAATTTCCAAAACCTCTCACATAATGGCCAAGCATCAACACCTTGATTAAGTTGATGTGGTGTCAAGGCCTCATGTGATGCCAGCTTACACCCATGACTACCTATCACATGCAGGTTGACATGCAAAATAAGATGGCAAGTAGGGATGCCTATGATGCTAAGTAGCTTGTCAATTCAAGGGGTGTCAGGTAGTGGCTCAATTGTGACATAAGGGTGGTAGCACATGGGTATGCACACATAAGGCACCATGTAGGTGGTTCAACTCAACTAGAATTGAAGTGTAGAATTTTATTGGGTTGAGATTTTTCCCTTGAAGGGAATGCCCTGAGGAGTTTCGAAGTTCAGGAATACGTGTTCAATTTTTTTTTTCATTACAAAAAAATTGTTATGTTTAGTCATAAATGAAGTGGAGTTCTCAATTTATAGGTTTCTAAGCTCGGGAGTCAAAACCAGCAAAATGCAACCTCGTCCGGTCGAGCTAGGGGTCGACCTGTTCACTACCCGTTGGAGCATTTAATGCATGACAGGTTACCGTTGCCTCGACCGGACCGCGATCGGGAAGGGGGTAAACCTCAATCGTGAAGAGAAGACCACTGGATGAGAGAGTGTGTTTGACACTCCTCAACCGGTATCGACCGGACAGGCTCGACCGGTATCGACCGGATAGGCTCAACTGGTCGACCGTCTGGCACATAGTCTCGACCGGTTGAGCATTTTGACCCCGAAAACCTTCCTTTTGAAATTCCTTTCTTTTGTACTACTTAGGCAAGGTCTTTAGGTGAATTAATATGCCATTTTTTAATCAATTTGCCTAAGGTATGTTTGATAAAACTCGGGTTTTAAAGAAAATCATGTTTTAAAGAATAAACCGAGTTTTCTAAGATGCATGAAAAGGTATGAACATCCTAAGTGCACTCGTGCTATCATCCTACATTTATTTCCTATGATCTCAAGTCTTCGAAGCGTCTCGATCATGTATCCATTTGGTCCTTTGATGAATTTTCGAGTTTATACCTGAGATTCTTAAACATTTAAAACAATTAGTCACTTAACCATGGTTTGTTATCATCAAAACCCGATTAGGGGCACCATTCGGCTAACAATCTCCCCCTATTTGATGATGACAAACCTTGCTTATCTAGGATAGAAGAAATCTCCCCCTCAATCCAAACATGGATCAATTAAAGCGAAAATTTTAAATGACATGCAAAATTTCAATAGGAGACAATGTGAATTCTGAAAATATCATATCATAATATCGTATATACACAACACAAGACTAATGATATGGAAATGTCATGCATGTGTGTGCCCCCTAGATCCTATAATTTCTCCCCCTTTGGCAACATCATAAAGAAACGAGAGGGGGAGGGGGGGGGGGTCTCGAAGATATCAAGGCGGAGGTGGAGGAAACACTGAGCGAAGGTAGGCCATCATCTCCTCATGCTGCTGATCCATACGCTCCTCAAGACGCCTAAGTCTCTGATCGATATGCTCAAACTGAGAGGTGAAGCCGGTCTGATACTCATCTATGCGATCCTCCATAGAGTGGAAACGAGTATCATTGACGACTGCAAGCTCCTCCATACGAGTCCTGAGAGAACTGATCTAAGCGGATAAATCCATCCAAGGCGCATGATCGGGTGCGTGAGGTGCCTGAAATGGTATCTCTGCATGAGAAGGCTCAGATGGTCCAGCTGTGTATGCCGGCTCAGATATCATCGGCTCAGGAGGAGGAATGTCGCACTCAAGCATGCTTTGCTCAAAGTCCCTCTGAGGGTCTAGCCCACCCTCCATTTCTCAAATCTCGACCTCCTCCTCATCTACAGGATGCATCTGTCCCTGCCCCTGGTCTTGTGTCGGTGGTCGCTCAGCTCTCTTGATCCAAGAGCCATCAGGGGCCTTCTCAAACTTCATCCGCCCCAGAGACTGCTCGTCATATGTGTCATACGTGGTTGGGGCCTCGAAATCTGTCTTGCCGCTCAAATCAACCCCGGCATCCTTGAATACTCTCGTGAGGAAGCGACCATAGGGGAGGACGCGGGTCTTGCTCTCACAACAAGATATCATATGCATCATCATCAGGTATCCGACATGAATCCGTCTCCCTGTCAAAATGGAATCCACTATATAAGCCTTGAGGTAGGATACCTCGTCTCGATGTCCGCCTCGTGGCAACAGAATGGAGCAGACCATGTGATGCAGGATACAGCTGATCACTGTCAGGCTATGTGCAGAGGGTTTGCCCATCCCCTAGGCATCGGCAAGTCCACACAGCCTCTGAATAGCCTCTCTGGGCTCAAATCTCGGCACCGTGGGCCACACCTTGGACTCATACACCCTGAGTCCAACTGATGGTATATCGAAAATCCGGCAAATGTTCTCCGGACTCAAGGTGATCTCAACTCCTCTGACAGTGGAAGTGATCGGTCCTCCAACCCCATAGGTCATCCGTGAGTAGAAAGTGCGAATCAGAGTCGGGAAGATAAGCTCCGAAATAGTCAAATATCTCCTCAAATCCAAAGTACTTAAGCTGGGAGAAATTGATGCTTCTCCCTGGAACAACTTTCCTCTGGGCAAATTTTTGTTTATATCTCTGGTAGTCTTCGACAGAGCCAAAAAGAGCGGTGTCGTACCTCGCCTTTCGGCGAGCCTCGGACTGATCTAGCTGAGATGGCTCAGCAGGGCGCTTGCCCTGAGCCCTGGAAGCGGCTGACTCTCTCCTAGGTGCCATCCGAAAGGCTGAGATGAAGGAGACGAGGCTGAAGAGAGGGATGCACACACACTTGAAAGGCCTCAAGCGCGGGAATACACTAACGCAGGCTCTGACGCGCCAACTGATGAGGAAATTGCCCAAATGCGCAACCCTGAGTCCCAAAATCCAAAACCCTAGCCTCCACAATCCAATCCATACCTCTCAGAAGGCTGTAATGGCGTAAAAAATCCCTTGAGGGCAGCTGGAATGGCACAAGGGTTGAAGAACCAGAAGAAATGGGGAGAAACTGAGGCGCGGGAGGCTCTTTAAATTCTCACCCCGACGAACCGGTCGATCGGTTAGTACCCCGGTCGACCGCCTAGGCACCGGTCAACGCGGTCAACGCATCGATTTTTGTCCATTTCCTTGTCTCGTGATCCTCCCCCTGCCCTTTTCAGTTGAAATCCCCAATTTTTGTCTTCACTCACTCTTTTGTAGTTGCTTTGTCAAACTGATTTCATAAGTGAGTAATGACCCTAAGAGTTCTCTTCCATAGGTAGCTTGGTCAAATCTTTAGCTTCTTGAATAGCGGTGACCTTTGTATGCCACTTTGAGGGGAGAGACTTCAATATCTTCATCACCTGTTCGGATTCATTTATGACCCTTCAGGTCAAGTCAAGGGTGAATCTGATTTTAGATACAATTTACCTTTATATTTTAAAATTAAAAAATAAAATGAATGAGTTTTTTTGTTCTTTTTTTCTTCTATTTTCCTTTTATGGACCTCGGTTGAAAGTTGAATCAATGATCACAAAATTTTTCAAATATTATGGTATTAGAATTTAAGCAAGACCCAATCAACCAGAGTTACATGAAATAAAATTAAATTAAAAATAAAATCTAAATAAAAAATAGAAACTAAATTTTTCTAAATTTGATCTCTATTTATTAAAACTTATCACCAATTTACACTTAACTTGTTTTTTTTTTTTTTTTTTCATATCTTAGTTATTTTTAAAATTTTCATAGAACCACTATGTTATTTTAACTCTCATTTTTTAAATATTTATAAATAATTTTTTCTTTTAACCTTTTTATATAAATTTTAGATTTCATAATTTCTAAATTGATATATTGTTTTTGTTGATTTTCTTATAGATTCTAACTTTAATATTGAAAATTTATTATTAAACATAAAAAAATGACATACAATTGTGTTTAACTACTAATATAATATAAGATTATTACAAACATATATATTCAAGCTTGTTTAGTTAAAAGTTATAGACCTTATGAAAAAAATAAACAAAAAATGAAGAAAAGCAAAAAAAAAAAAAAAAATTATTTATTAAAAAAATCATAAAAGACAAATTAATATATGAAAAGAACTAAAATTATTATTATTATTATTATTATTATTATTATTATTATTATTGAATTTCAAAAGTGTTAACTCCTTTTCGAACTATATTTATTAATTAAAAAAATAAGTTTTTATGGATACACGAATAACTCGTTATTTTGACATAAAATATTGGTGAGACGTAATTAACCAGAACTTAAAAAAAATGATAGAAAAAAAAGTAATATGTATGTAGGGGCTATTTTATTAAACAAATTGATATTTATGTCAATGATATTAATAAGCCTAAAAGAATAGAGGACAAATTCAAACGAAGCCCCCATCTTAAACTCAGTTCAACTAGGCTTGCTACAACTCGAGCCTGCCAAGACCATACCAAGCTTCATAAACAGGAAATATCAATCTACTTAAGAAAATTGTCAACAAGAGTCCACGTCTACTCCTTCAATTAATCCTCTATCACAACTTAGCTTTCCATGTAGTTGGAATCAATTGGAGATAGAAGTTGTTGTAATGGACTTTATTACTTTTATAAGCATATTTGGTAATTTTGGGTCAAAATTCATATTGCGTCTCTTAATTTATACTCTTCAAATCCTTCATTGAACACTTGCTTTTTTCAAATTGTTCGTATTTAAAGATGGTTAGAAGAGTTGGTAACTGCATTTGTGGCGATGGATGATACAAACATTGATCAATATTATTTAAAATTTTTATCCTTTTATGAAAAATAAAATTAAAGCTTAAGAGTATAAAACATTGTGTTTTAAATATATGAGTCGATTTATGATCAATCAAATTAAAGGGTAACAATTTATGTTGAATCCAAATTTTAATCACATTTGCAAATTTTCATGATTTTTCAAACAAATTTTAGTCAGTAGATGAGTTTCAAAACCTTAATAGTTAAGCCCTCTTTCCAGAAGTGGTCAAGGCTGCTATAAGATAGAAAAATGTCGGTTTTTTAGCTTCAAGTTTCTCTTACCATATCGGAAAGTGTTTGCTTTGTGAAAAATTGTTACTTTTAAATTGAAAATCCATTTTTGAGTGAAAAATTTATATTCCAAATGAGTTCACTTAATTCTTCATCTTAGCTCTCATAGTGGTCTCATATTCAACTTATTGGGGTCAAACCCAAGATTCTTCTTATGTGAACTCAAGAAGAGGTTGAGATCAAAGCTTGGAGTGAATTTCAAGTGTTTTCCTGAAGAAGAAAGGTGGTAGCTGAAGCTTGCATGTGCAAAAATAGGATCATCGGCCTTCCTCCCTCAATATGAAAAACCAGAAAAATACAAGATGAAAATTGTTCCTTGGAGGAGTAAAAATATGACCAACATTGATTTTTCCATGAGCCTTCTCTTTTATGGTTGCATGCACAGCACAACAACAATGCAAATAAAATAATAACAAACTGCTCTCAACCATATTTTAACCTTCTGTGAGCATATAAACTTTAACAGGCAGTTCCCACAAACTTCTACCCAGCAACAACCATCTGAACTGTTCCTCCCTTACCTACTGAAGCTGAGCCAGATTGTTTAAGCAACAAACCATAAAAATCCAGCTTCCAGAAGCTGAATACTCTTTAAGATACCATCAAATTATATATGTTATGGTCTCCTTATTTATCAACATGGATAAAAAGTTCTGGTATCCAAGACCTCAGTAAGAAAACTGAAAAAAAATGCCATGGGGAGAAGCCTAGGCTTTAACAACATAATACAGCAGGAATGAAAAGAGTTGAGAAAAGCTTGTAGTAAAGATGAACCGGTCGACTGGTTATATGCAACCGGTTGACCTGTGCACTTGACCGGTAGACACTGGCCATTTCTTGCTGCACGTCCCAAAATGGCCAGTGGCTACCAGTTGCAAACCAAGTTGCGATCGGTTGAGGCTGTTTCTCGACCGGTTGACATTGCCAATTTTTTTTTTGCAAAACCAAAATGGACACTTGCTACCGGTAGCAAAACAAACTAATACCGGTTGATGCATTGCCTCAACCGGTTGAAACTGCCCAAGTTTTATGGAAAAAAAAATATAGTAGGCTGACCATATTCGTAGACATTATAGTAGATTAGACCAAGGGAGGAGAATACATACGTTTTACGAGGAACCAATACTCAATATAACCTTCATAACGCATGATTCTTCTATGCTTTTGATGGAAATAGTCATAACCTTCCTTTTGCCATCCGAAACCAGGGATTACAGACTCAATATTTAAAACACAAAAATATTCATGGCACCCAAATGGAAACCTAAATTATGTGATGTCCACCAACAATTTTAAATCTACAGAAGAAGGTGTAAAGAGATGAAAATAACCTATATATCAAGAGCTATAAACAAAATAAGCTAGATATAATATATACATGTAGAAGAAAATACATCATCCATATACCATCAACAGCATTGAGCGAATACATTTACGCTATTTATGTGAATGGTCGATCACTACATCCATAAGTAATACGAGAAGTCATAATTACAAAAGGTCATTTATATTAGCCAAATGTCCAAAAACAGAATGAAAGTTTAATAACTATAAAACTAGTACAAAATGTAGAAGGGGTCATATCTGGTCTGGTCCATGAAGCGAGAAGTGGGATCGCAAGAAGACCATCATCTCATCATGTTGGCCTCATATAACTTGCATACCCTCTTTGACTTCCTCGTGTAAACCATCAATGCGATTCTCCAGAGATGTCAAACGTCGGTCATTGGCTAATACAATCTCCTCCAAGCGGCTACCAAGGGAGCTAATCTGGGCATTGAGGTTATCTGATGCCTCAGAGTCATCCGGTCCAATTAGTGAAGGATGATTTGTTAACGCCCTAGCTCTGACACCACCTGTTGACGGTATTCGTGTGACATTTGCTTTTGCAGAAGTTCTTCCCTGTACATCCTGATCTTCATATTCTTCATCCTCGGAGAACCCATTGTCTGAAGACACATCAACCTCTGAGGGGGGAACGGAAGACTTCCTTGCCCATGAACCATCTTTCTTCCGAACAAAATGCATGCGCCGAAGTGAAGCCCGATCATATGTATCAAATGATTTAAGTTTTTTCCCGTCTGTCTCATTGCGCAAATTGACATTGAAGTATTTGACAATCTTTGTGATAAACATGCCATATGGGAGAACTGAATCTTCGCTGATTGAACATGCTTTCATATGTTGGAAAATTATGTAACCAATATTAAACTTTCTTTCTGTGAGAAATGTTGTCAACCAAAAAAGCCTCCAAGAAAGATACATCATCTCAGTGCCCTCCTTTAGGGATGAAAATGTACGATATCATGTGATGTAGGATACGACTCAACACAGTCAACAAATGGGAAGTTGGTCTACTAGATCTCGGGTAACCACATAGCCTCTGTATAGCTTCTGCAGGTTTGAAACCTTCCACCCTTGGCCACTTCTTAGCTTCATACAAACAAACCCTTTCATTTGGAATCTCTAAAATCTGACAAAGTGCAGCAACATCAAAAACGATCTGTACACCGTTAATCGTGGTAGTAATGGGTCCTTCATCTTCGAATGTCATATTGGAGTAGAAACATTTGACAACCTTGGGATAAACGAACTCTTTGACGGAGACAATAGGAAGCCAACCCATTCTCGCGAAAAGCACATCGAAATGGAAATAACTGAGCTTTGCAAAATCAATGTTCCTACCCAGGATTACGGTCCGATTCGCAAAGTGAAGATGAAATCGTTGGGCTAGGTCAGGGGTTGCGAACGTAGATCGATCAAAGGTGGCCTTCTTACGAACCTCCGGACTTGCTTCGACGGCCGGTCATTTTCCTTTGTTGGTGGTGCGTTTTGCTCCATCCGAGGTGTTGTGGTTGCTGTCGCTGGCTTGTTGTCGGTCGGAGGTCTTTTTGTTGGTCCCGCGCATCCTTGATACCGACGTTCTCTTCCCTTTCCTACCGGTGGAGGATGCTTCGACCGGTGCTCGTTTTGGAGCCATGAATATTCCGATGGCCTTTAGGTATTGCGTGAGGATGAAGAAGACTGAAGTGGAAGACGGACGGGTTCAGGTCTTGCGCGAGGATGAAGAAGAATGGAGTAGAAGACAAATGGGTTGAGGGTTAGAAGTGGTTTGAACATCGGTCGACCTTCCTAGTCTATGGAAAGACATCCAGTTTATAAAGTAATTAAATTTTAATTAACTTAATGTCTTACATTATATTTGCTACACTTTTAATGTAATAGTTTCCATATGAACTGATTAAACCTATAATGGATTAAATGAATAAATATTTTGATGTACCTTAAAGAAATTAATTGAAGTTAATTTCACAAAATTTATATTAAGGAAAATAAAATATGACAACTTAAGTTAATTAAATCATATAAATTAACTAACCTTTCTGATATGTACGATATAGTATAATGAACTCACTAAGATATAGTCACACCTATTAGATTAAAATTGTAATTAACTAACATATACTACCAAAGGGGCATTAAAATTAATTATGGTTGTATGACAAATTGTTCGAATAAGTACGATATACCATGGTGAGTGAAATAAATTAATGAATCTGAATTTATTTAAAATTTCCATAAGTAGAATATCATAACATATCTCATTTTACGTAATTAAGTCTAATTAACCTACCTTTCTCATATCTAGGATATATTATGAAGCATTAATTAAAAATAAATTACGTTAATTCATGGAAAAATATAGTGTAATGAACTCACTAAGATATAGTCACACCTATTAGATTAAAATTGTAATTAACTATCATATCCTACCATAGGGGCATTAAAATTAATTATGGTTGTATGACAAATTGTTCGAATAAGTACGATATAGCATGGTGATTGTAATAAATTAATGTATCTGAATGTATTTAAAATTTCCATTAGTAGAATATCATAACATATCTCATTTTACGTAATTAAGTCTAATTAACTAACCTTTCTCATATCTAGGATATATTAGGAAGCATTAATTAAAAATAAGTCACGTTAGTTGATGAAAAAATATAGTAAGTAGGAAACGGTATGAAAACATAGTTACAATAAATAGGCTAAACAACAGTAAGAAATGTCAATATTATCAATTAAGTCCATATCTCCCCTTTATATTTTGTTAAGTTATAGATATATCCATTGCAAATGGGTGTAAAAAATATCCACATTAGATTGAGTTTCCCACCTGCTATAAATGTTATATTTAATGGCACCTAAAAAACTGATGCAAATATCCAAACTATCAACCACCAAGTGTACCATTGTGGTGGTAGGTTTTGAACATGTGGCAACCTATTAAAAAATGTAATAACTCCATCAACCAACCACATACATATGTTAGTATATATTTGGAAGGGAACATATTGTAAGGAGCTTGGAGACTAAACAAGGTCTGCTATATGTTGGAGAATAGGTTACAAAAAACATCCAGAAGACAAATCTTCAGGTCAAGCTGCATCACACTTGGAGTTTCCATTTTAACGGTATGATCTTTAACTTAATAAAGATTAGGCAAACAAAACCATAGTACAGTTTTTAAGCTGAATGCCCTCATCTTTCAAATGGATGGGGAAATATTCCCAAAACCTAATAGTGATTTTTAAAGGGTATGTAATGATGTTAAAGAGTTTGGATTTTGATTGTCTATAGCACATTGTTAGTAATATGCATCAGTGATCTGTTGAACAGTTGACATTAATTTATTTAATATAAGTGATTCATGTTGGCTTTAAAAATCACACTATCATCAAAATTATAGGGTACTACATATTCAACTGACTTAAAAGGAGAGAATCAACCTTAAGAAATGTGTATTATTGACTCCCAATATGGGGTAAGTTTGGAATAAGTTTGGCGGCATAACCAAAAGCTTCCATGCTTTTAGATAGAATTATATAAAAGTGATTTTCCATGTTTTTAAAGAATGTGCATGAGAGGTATTAAATATTGTGACTGCCAAACTCCTTGAAGATGGCAACTAAGATTAATGATGGAATTTTTGTTAACATAGTAAGCCTAAATAGGGCAACATTCTAACGTTCTGATAAGGAATGAAGGCCTTAATGAAATGAACAACGAAAACAAACAATTAGCTAATCTGTTAACATATTATAACAGTGAACATGTAGCGGTCGACCGGTTAAATAAGACCGATTGATATATTTTCTCAACCGGTAGACACTGCCAAAATTTGTAAGCAGCACCAAAATGCATCCGGTTAATTTGTAGGTCAACCACTTTCTTCCACATTATAATAGATTAGAGCAAGGGAAGAGAATAGATTCGGTTTACGAGGAACCAAACAATTGTACCGATTGTTTTTTTATGCTCAGCAAGACCAACAACACCATCCCCTACCACAAAAAAGTTGGACAATCTGAAATATTGTTCTTGCACAAGGACCTCCAAAAGCACTACAACCTTAGCCTCAACAGCAGAACCATGTCTAGGAAGTTGCATTTAACTATTCCTTCATTTGGTTGTCAAGGTCAATTTAAATTATGGTGTGTTTCTGTATAGATGTCAGACGTCGATCATTGTCTAATGCCATCTTTTTAGGGTATTGGTGTCACATTTTCATTTTCACAAGTTATTTCCTCAACATAATGATTTTTAAGTGATATTTAATGATTTTAAAAAGTTTTGCTTATGATTGTGTATAGAAGACAAGTATCAATTTTGCAACATATGACCTTTTAAATTGAAAATCATGGGGAAATTATCACGTGTGCAGTCTACACCGGTTATATAATTTCTCAAATTCTCAATTTTTATCCAAAAATGAGAATAGATGACATTGTCGAATTCGGTTTATCTTCAAGTATGTAATCAATTGATACAAAAGTGATACGATAATTTTTTAAAGTATTATTGGGGCACTTTTTTACGTTATTTATGTAATGTAGATGATGCAATCGGTGAAGGAGAAAACAATCAAGCGGGAGTTTGAAGTGAATGAGGAGGACGTCGTCAATGACGATGCATATATTGGTGGCACTTACCACCTAGGTGGAAACGGTTTGAAAGAGAAGGCGTTGAAGGGTATTTCAGATGAAGAAGTCTACAAATTGCAATTCGATTGCATAGATGAGGCTGAAACATTTTACAACATGTTAGCAAAAGTAGTCGGATTTAGTATTCGAAAAGATGATTTGAAGCGAGACAAGAATGGAGATATAATATCTCGAAAGTGGGTATGTTCTAGAGAAGGACAGCGAGCGACAAAGTTTATTGAAAATGACAAGCGACAGCGTGAGCCAGGATCATTGAGTAGAGTTGGATGTGAAGCTGCATTTCATGTAGGCTTGAACAGGAAAGATGGAAAGTGGATTGTAAAGGAATTTATAGGAGATCATAATCATAATTTGGTCGATGCTATCAACACACAATTCCTTCGGTCTCATTGAACAATAAGTAATCCAGATAAGGCACAAGTTGATGTTTTGCGTAAAGTAGGTGTTAAAACCACACAAATTATGAACTATATGGTCAAACAATCAGGGGAACATGAGTACGTCGGTTTCACGCAAAAAGATATATACAATCACGTTTATGCAATGCGTAGAAGTGAAATTAAAGACGGTGATGCAGAAGCGGCATTGGCTTATTTGTGTGGAAAGGCAGAAATGGATTCTTCATTTTTTTATAAATTCAACATTGATGAAGAAAGTCGACTAGCAAATTTGTTTTGGGCTGATTCAACTGCTCGAATGGATTATGCGTGTTTTGGAGATGTCCTAGCATTTGACACAACCTATAAGACAAATGCCTATAAAAAGCCTCTAGTAGTGTTGGTCGGTGTTAATCATCACCACCAAACTGTTGTATTTGGTTGTGCGTTATTGATAGATGAAAGTGTTGGGACATATGAATGGGTGTTGGAAGACATTTCTTGATGCAATGATGAATAAGAAACCCATATCTGTTGTAACCGATGGGATAAAGCTATGCGTAAGGCAATTAAAAAAGTATTACCCGATACGTGTCATCGATTGTGTTCATGGCATTTGCAACGAAATGCATTCACGAATGGGCATATTAAGGACTTCTCAAGCATATTTGCAAGGTGCATGTTCATGCGTGGGAATGAAGAAGAATTTGAAAAGGTTTGGCATGAAATGGTTGCAAATTTGGGACTTAATGAGAATCGTTGGGTGACCGAGATATAAGGGAAACGTAAAAGATGGGCAGAGGCGTATTTACGTGGAAATTTCTTTGGAGGGATGAGAACCACACAAAGGTGTGAGAGTATGAATGCATATCTAAATAGATTCTTAAAAATTCGCTTGCGACTGTATGAGTTTGTACAACAATTTGATAGAGCCATACTGAGAATACGGCAAAACGAGGCAAAGGCAGAGTTCGAGTCGAACAATTCTTCACTCGTGCTTTCAACCAAACTATCCATACTTGAAAATCATGCTGCGACGGTATACACAAAAGAATCTTTCCTTAAATTTCGTGAGGAGATGAAAAATGCAGAGTTATTCTTTGTGGTAGGTCTTGTAAGTGATCATTCAATGCGGGCATACACATTATTTAAGTTTAGACACCTGAACTTAAATTGGGAAGTACACTTTTGCCCGGATATTGTAACATTAAAATGCTCATGCATGATGTTTGAGTCAATTGGCATCCCATGTTGCCACATGGTGGTGGTTATGAAGGTGGAGCATTTGGAAAAGATTCCTCAGTCATGTATTATGAAGAGGTAGACAAAGTTAGCAAAGGTGTATACAAGATCAGTACCAGTGAATGAGACAGATAACGACATGGATCGGTTTGTACGATATGGTTCATTGAGTTCGATGTGCAACAAGCTCTCCTACTTTGCGTTAGATATGTCATCTTCATTTATAGAGGCCAAAAATGAAATACAAAATTTGACGGCGAGAATGGAGGAACTCTATAACTATAATTTGAAAGGGAAGAAAATAGCAGCAGATGGAGCGACAGGTACTAACCAAGTTCATGATCCAAATATTGTGAAGACTAAAGGGAATCCAGGCAAAGTGGCAATGAATGTTCAAAAGGGAAGATGATGCAGTCATTGTAAAAGAGTGGGTCACACAATTCGAAAGTGTCCAGAAGCTACAATCCCTCAAAATGCTCAGCCGGGTTATATGGTATGCCATATTCAATAAAAAATTGCCCCTAAGATTAATTTTTGTAGTTGTACTTACATAAATGACTAACATAATTGTTTTGATGGCATTATGAGTACGTAGGAGGAAACTAATTTGTCTTCCCAATGTGACATTCAAATGGAAATGATGCCTTCAAAAAATTCATCAGTTGACATTTTTGCAACCATACATGTATGTACAATAGGCTTGTTCTATAATTTCCAAACATTGATAACATCTAATTCAATAATAATTGACAACACTTAATTATTGAAAAATGCAGGGAATGTTAGGGAAGCATTTGTCGAATGACCGATCTGACATGTACATAGATTGTGGTGAACTTAATAATGTAAGATCGGGAATAAAGAAACACTTTTGACATGAATTTCAGCTATGCATTATTTAATGATTAGGTTTAATTAATTGGAATGGAATTGGACAACTGAAAAAAACAATGGAATGTGCATGTGCAGATAGCAGGATTTCAGCAACATGAACAAAATATGTCAACACCATGTGAAGGTGGGGATCCAAACAAATATCCAAATGAAAAGGATATGCAACCTTTTTTTTATTCCTTAACGGAGTAAGGGATGGTAGGTATTAAATCAGTATTTATATTAGTTGACGTTATCACTTCCACTAATGTGTACTTTTAACTTAACTATTTAATGAAAAGTTTGAATTTTGATCAAGAGTCAAGTTGATTGATAGAATGCAATATCCTCTACATTTATAATTTAATTGATAACAAGTGATAAAATGATTGGTAAATGGAGAAACCGATTCATTTATATCATGTCAAAAAAAATGGTTAATTATGCAGATTTAATTAAATTCAATTGTGGTTAAAGTTTGACAATTAGGTGGTTATGAGTTAACTATAGGAAAGTGATAACCCGACTCTTGGTAGCTTGGCATGTAAGGGTATCAACAAAATTTATACCTAAGGTCCTTACACTAAAGTAGCAAAGCTACTATAGCATAGTGGCTCTAGGATCGAACACTGGGAAGGTTTTTACTTTTACTGGTGGAAGTTCGGAGGATGGAGTGAACTTTTCTTAATAAAAGTTAGGTTAAGATGAAAACATAAAAAGATGAAGGTGTGTAAACTAAACTAACGTGAAAATAAGTTAAAAGATGGAAAAAGAAGTTTCTCAAAGCTTTGGATAGCCATGCTTAACTCACTGTGTAAAAATGGAGATTTTGGGACTTTTCACCTCGAGTTGGGGAAGCAACTAAGGTGATGCTTACTTCCCGAACCGGTATGAGTTTAACAACTGAGTTTTAGTCCTTGAAAACTTACAAAAAGGGTAGCTAAACCTCATAATGCCTCTTTTATGAATATAGGTCATCTCCTCGACTTGCAATACAATGGCTCGTAGGAGATAACTAACGAACATCAGTGGATCTAACAATAAGAATCCACTGAGACCAAAAGCTTATCAAGTATTGGCCATTCAAAGCAAGTCAGAGGGATTAAAAGCTTTACTTTGAATGAAAACATTTATGACGCTCAACTACTTACATTCATGGCTTGGAAATCTCCATCCTAACACGGGAGCTTCACATGGCATCCATTACTTCAAGAAACTAAAAGGTTTTAGCCTCTCATCCTTGGGGATTTCATCCTCCAAGGATGTTTGGCTACTAAGAAAATGAGAAAGAAAAGAGAAAAGAAACGTATGAACAAGGCTCTTATAACTTATAATTGGATGATCTCTGCTGAGGCTCTTCACCTCTATTTAAAGACAATAAAGAGCTAAATTACAAGACCTATTACAAAAGCAACCTTTTCATTGGTTGATTACAAGGCTAAAATAGGTATTTACAAAGCTAAAAATCAAGCAAAAGATCTTGGAGAACCGGTGGTGGAATAACATCAAAAACGTCTCAAAACAGGGGACTCAAAGGAATTTCGCACTGTGCCTAATCCTCCTTGCGAAATTTTCGCAATGTGGTTCTTCATGGTGCGAAATGGAAAATTCGCAGCATGTAGAAAATCTCCTTGCGAAATTTTCGCAATGTGAATTCACATTGCGAAATTGGCCATTTGACATGATGCAGTTGTCTTCCGAAGGCCATATCTTCCTCATTTCAGCTCCAAATCATACACGGTTTGAAGCGTTGGATTCTTGACTTCCTAAGCTTTCAAATGGTATACAGCATGCAAAAATTGGACTTCGTAAAGTGCCTCAAAAGTGCGAAAGAAGACTGCAGCTGTTTTCTTCACTCTGTTTTCTTCACTCTCTTTTCCTCTTCTCCATTGCTTGTGCTCGTGTTTCCACTTGAAATTCAAGCATGTAAAACGTACAAAATCCTTGCTTAACTTGCCCAAATAGCTCCTCCATCAATTGGCATGCTTGAATTTGGTTCATAAGCTGATCAAAACATGTAAACTTGCCACAAAAATGGTTAAACCAATTACTAAGGACCTTAATGAATTAATTGGGTTAAATGAATATGATTACTACTCAAAGGTGCTTAAAACCATTATAATTAGGTCTACAAAATAGCACTTTTAGGTAGTAATCACACCCCCCAACCGACCTCATTTGCTAGTCCCTTAGCAATGGAGGAGATAAAAACTAAAGTAAACTATAATAATATACATAAAAAGGGATCATGCAAATCACTCCAAAAAATGATATGAGTGGCATGATGGACATCCATGGATCAATAAAGATGTTGAAACTCAACCTATAATAAGAGTTGTCAAAGCATTCACATTGATCATAGAGTACAAAAGAATGGATATTATGCAAGTTTTAAGCATCAAAAGAATTTCCACTCTCAAAAGATCCAAATCAAATTCTTCCACTAGAAGCTAAGTGTTAATGTGATTAGCTTCCGAGTATAGTATGGATAACTATCATCTCCCCCCAACCTAAGTCTTTCTTTAAGCTTAGCAAAAATTTAACCATCTCTTGATAGGCTAGAAACGCACCTATCTTATCACAAATTCTTTTCACTACTAAACTTAACCATTCACCCATGTAACAAGCAGAGGATCGGACCGCCAACCAATTAAAGGCTTAGGCACCAGCTTTAAAGGCTTTCGCCACCCTTCGGACCCATCTTCAGGTTTCAAGACAAGCAAGAAGTTTATTCTTTTTTTTTTTCTTTCTTTTCTTTTTTTTTTTTTTTTCAAAGAGTCAATTGGTCTTTATGAGTTCCCACACTATTAAGAGAGGTTAAAGTTCAAATTATATTTCTTCAATTAGAGGGTGAATAGTTCACATCTTAAACCGAATCTAAGTAGTGTTCGAAATAGCTTAAGTGGAAGAATAAGTTGCATGCAATGGAGTTTCAACAATCATAACTTTTAGAAAGCCATAATACAAACTCTAGACTCATGTAATCAAGTTGAAACTCGACTTCTCTCATAATTTTGAGAGTATCCTTAATATCATGAGTTTAAAC
>JBAPGN010000265.1:0-31026 GCA_037355405.1 Vitis amurensis | reverse complement strand
TCCAACTATTCGAAGATCTATTACGGCGCGATGCCAAAGCTGGAAACTGAATAAAGAGACGAGATTCATGTAAAACGAGAAAAGTGTAAGAAGGATGGCCGCATTATTTCCAAGTATTCTCTATTCTCAAAGCCTAAACTTACAATCGTTTAGATAAAGATCAGAATGGAGAAATACACTATAATCATGCTGATCTAAACGATGCTATTCTGTTAAAAAAATGAGAATAGGAACACGAACATCTCTGCCATATTAAGACTCAGTTCGACCTAAGGTTATTTCAAGGAAATTAATCAGAAACAACAAAGTGTTCTAAAACCAGCTAAAGCATCTGTTTCAACATCAAAAATCTGATATTAGGTCTCACGCTGACATAGTTAATTCGCACTTATAAAAAAACTAATTACACGTAGTGAAAATAAAGAATGTTAAAACATCAAAGCGTATTGAGCAAGTGTCTGAGTATCTTGACTCTTAGATATAGGGAAATATGAGAAACTACAGATACATCATATAATTCAGCAATTAACGACTCCGTTGAACCCGTACTTAATACACTGAAAATGACTTATGTTTAATCCTTTATGCATAAATTAAGCACCAGAAGAATAGTATAGTTGAGGTCGGCATCAATTAAACCAAATGTCCTTGAAAAAGTAACTACATATCGGAACGTAAGTGACCAAGGAATTATCATCATCATCCCAATGATAGATCTTGTTACTCGAACGTTGAACGAGCAAAGAAAGAACTAATATGGTTGTACCTTTTAAAACATGAGAAATATTATGAGCTTTACATAAACTTGTGTGGGATTTAAATGTCTCTACTATACCACAGCATAGATATCAAGCCTGGTCTGCTTAACCAACTAGAATATTAAGACAAAATTGTATCCACAATTCATACCAGCATTGAAGAGGAGGAGAACGGAATAAATAATTACTCAAATCCTTTAACTTCAGGTGAATGCGGAATAGAAATAGTAGAATAAGATATCCTAGAACTGTAAAGTCCCATATTCTGTTTATGAACCTATCTAGAGCTATCAGCTCTCCAAACAGCATAATTTATGAAAAACACACTACTCTATTTTGAACTTCGGAAACCTAAATCTAGAGAAGACTGCTCATTAGACTACAGAAACAAAAATCCATAAGAACTACGTTCGATAAAAAGTGTAATAAGACACTGTGTGTATTAAGAGAGTTAAAATCAAACACACATTGTAAAGAGGATAACGAAACGAAAATAAAACATCTAAAATAACTCTAGACAGAGAAGAAAAAACGGTTGGAATGAAAGTCTAAAAATCAAACTTTCACCTGAATATCACCCAACATTAAAGGAGAAAAAAATGCACCCTGTTTGGAATATCATCATAACCAACCATTCTCGGAAGAATGAAAAATTAAGTCTAACACATAAGTAAATACAGATTCAAAGAAGAGTTATTATGTGAGATATCTAGTATGAAATCACAATATAAGATCTACATTAAGAAAAGAATAACATATATTTTCTGCACATATAAATCATTAAGTCACAAACAAAACAGAACTATAGGATTTAATGTAAGACAATGCAACCACATTGAGACTAAGTCACTAAAGTCATTAGAACCGGTTACACCAAGAAGATAATAATCTGTTAGGTTAGCTATCTATTCAAAAACTATGAAAACCCAAAAAGAAAAGAAAGGAACATTTTCTTCTAAGTATTTAGTAAAGAGGCCAAATCCAAAATAAAATCTGGTTTGAACTTTCGGTTGCTACAAGAGATACAAAGAGGATACTTACACACATTTAATCCCTTTAAGCGTGGAATTTACATTAACTAACGATTCAAATATCTTAAAAGGAATAGAGCCCAATTGGAGATAAACTTGGATCATTATCGTTACACTCACATTATTCAATTCCCAGCAAATCATTTTTCTAAGGAATCCAGCGAGTAACTCAGTCCAGGCTTGTCGAACACGGAAGATCGAGAGTCCAGATAGCCAGTTTGTCATAGGAAACAAATCGAGATTAAAATCGAATATCTTCTGTTGCCCTCCTAATGGCCTTCATGGTGAAAAATATTCGTTCCACAGCCCTTAATAGAAATCATAATGGTACTGAATAGAAGAATGAAGTATTAGTTCACGAGAGAGCCAATGTGCTCCAGAAAGAAACCATGAGTTCTTCGATGTGATCTTTTCTCCGCAACAGATCAAATGATAAGTCCCACTTTCAGATAATGAACCTAAATCCACTAGTAAAAAATGGTTGACAATGAAAACTTAGAAACTTATAGACTAGAAAATTCTATCCCTAAATATACTTTCCCCATGAGCCATGAGTGCCAAGAACATTTTGACAGAATCAATAAAGTAATACTCCAAGCATCTTACAACAAGTTGGTACTAATCTAATGATGGAACATAGAACGGTATTATGCAACATACTAGATAGAAAAGAATAACATAGACGGCACAGTCAACGTATGATCATAAGATTGCACCCACATTGCTAAAAAATAACTAGCAATACCACCCTCCAATAATAAGCTCAACACCAAATAGACCTCCATAGCTCTAGAGTCCGGACATATCATGCACTCTATTTCAAGCCAGACCATGTTGCGGGTTTACAGGCAAAGCTTACAGCTCAGTGCGATTTTATGGGACCATTGTTTTTTTTGGTGCTGACAAATAATTAAATATACTCAACCCTATTGATTGGGACCTAAAGAATCAACCATCACGTTAAATAGCCCTGCCTAGGAAATAAAATGAGCATAGTGAAGTTGTTAAAGCATGAAACCGGCCCAAAGACATAAGGATGCAGTTCTTGCGGGCTACCTATCATCCCGTAATCACCGTAACCCTACCCTCCATACTCGAAGTCACACCACTTCATTGTATAACTCGTCTTTATGCAAAAATGCAGAGAACCAGGTTTGTAAAGGAGAAACCAAAAAAGACTTCCAGATATTTTTCACAAATAACATCTCGTATCCCGCAAGACCTTAGTGTCCCAGCTTCATCAGATTTAAGTATAGCTGCATTGACTGCTGTCCAATAAAGGTAGAGTCTCCCTGTATACTAAAAAGTTGGCGATGCGTAATATAGGTAAAAATCCAAGACCTTACAAAGTTACCCATTCCTTTTTTGGGAAAAAGAGAAAAATTTCAATCTCTAGGTTACCCAAAGCTCCGACAGAAATATTTCAGTCTATCTAGTCTGTGAGAAGGTAAGGATACAGGGAACAGTGAGTCGAGTAGAGAGTCGAAGTTTAATCCTTATTGGTAATAGTTAGCCTATGCACCGAACTGTTTTGTGAGAGCCCATATGTCTATTCCACTGAAAGGGATTAAGTTGTGGCAATGACTTCCAAGCTTAAGAGGATCACAAAGCTCTATATGAAGAATAGGGGATCTCCATCATTTGGATACCTTAGGAGCAACAAGAAAAAAATCAAACAAATGCGAGAATATTGGGCAAATCAAATTCCCTGTAGCCAATTTTTGGTTCAGCCAAAGGAAACCCTCATAGGCTCGCAACGCACTCACAGTAGAGACCAACCAACCCACACCATAAGAGCTTGAAGCTACGATCTAATAGATCAATAGATAATTTTTACCATAGTAAAAAGAGGTATCCATGGTATTATAGAGAGAATGAATACTTCAAAAGGTATTCAAGCAATATCAGTAGAAACAACGACTCCCAAAGAAGAGTCAACAAGAATCACGGTAGAGAAGCGTTATATCAATAATCACAAAAGTAAGCAGACCTCACGTTTTAAGATGTTCAAAAGTAATAACTGCCCAAGGTTCTCATCCCAATTATCTGTTTTTAAAATGTGGCAAGTTGGCCCATTTTTAGAAAGATTGGTATGAGTTACAGAACACTATAACTAAGCTGTGAGATTATTATACTTAAGTGTCTCAGATGACTTAAAGAAGAATTTGCTTTGCAATCCTCATCAATGATATAGTTTAACTCAGAATTCCTGACACTCGACTAAAACATTAGATGGTCACGAACATGCCATCGTATTCGTAAAGACTTATAAAGTGGTATTAATCAACCCGCTAGAATAAGTATGGCGATTTTTCCTAGCCAAGTAGAGTCAGTTCACAAGGTAGCACATAATTATGGTTTGAGAGCAATATGAAGGAGAGTCAACATGATAAATGTAAGTTGTCGTCTAAAATAGAACATATATTGTAAATCCATTGAAGATAGCCGAGATCCAAAGGGCAAGAATTCATCCTTAAGATTATCTTGATAAAAGTAAAGTGACTCAAAAAGGCTACGAAAAGTGAAAAGAACCTAAAAAGGGCTTGTCAATATAAATCTTTAATGAAGTTCCTTAAAAATATTTGTTGTTAAAGAATAGAAAGCCCATAGAAACCTGCCTAATCAACTCACCACACAAATATACTCGTGACGTATCAGTCTAGTGAAGCCCAGATCTTCAGACCACAGATACCCTTAAAGGTTAGAACGCGACATGTACAGCACCATAAGCTTGACTATCTATCTTGAAAATAGTCCATTGAAGTTAGAAGAGCCCACGACAATAATAGACACATCTAGTTGAATGAAAGAATTAAAGGAGTTAACGGGAATGCTCCACCATATCAAATAAAGATATGAGACTAACAGGCGGTCCTCCTACCATGCCTGAAACCTGCTAGAAATCAGAATCAAATAAGAATTGTCTTAAATACAATCATAAGAGACACGATCTTAAAGATTAATTCCAAAATCTTTCCTCAAGATTAATGATTGAAGACCAGTAATCATTATAAATGAATATCATTACTCTACTTTATCTGAATACTGTGTTGGAGATGAGGTTATATCCAGCAGAGTGGGAGAACTTCGCACCTTAACTCAGAACTAGTGCTTGGAGTCTTTCATATACTCCCATGGTCGAAATCACATAAAATTTTGTGCAATTTTATAGGAAAATACTTCCATTTTTAATTGGAATCAACATTTTTACCATGCTTGATTGATTCAGGAAGCACCTGAATTGCCTTCCAAAGAAAGTCCTAACCCTATCATTTATGGTGATCGGGACAATAAGGTCCGGTGTCATTCCTTCACAAAGAGTCCTAAGAAAGCTTGGAATTCACACTCCAGTGCAAATGCCATTATGTTCCTTTTGCAGGTATAACCGATAGCGCCAGAGAGTGTCTTTAATCATACCGAATACTAGGAGGGCTGGAAATAAATATACAATTACACCTACGTTCATTCGTTTCATGCCGTATGTCTGTATAACCAACCTTTTAATCCCGTCTCGAGAGTGAAGAGAAATGCACAGTGATTGAATCCTTAATTGAAAAAGTAATAGTATCCTTTTAGGAAAAGTACATTCTTAAAGAATTGGTTACATTAATTTACAGAGGTATGTGCGAGGCCGGTAAGAATGATACATCAGATTTGGTATTGATTATATGAGAACTAAGCCCTTTGTGAATAAAGATAGATAGAAGAAGTGACATTTCTTTGGAAATTTGCTTAAAATCCTGTTGAGCCAAATAACTCATTGTGATCAAAACGAACAATAATCTTGTTGAAGATTGTTTAATAACCACACCGCATACAAGAAGGTTTATTAAGCGTGACCCAACCCCTGATCCGATGATCCAATTTTTTCCAAATCTCATATAAGCTTAAATGATATTTTAAGTCAATTCATCTATAGGACCCAGTAGTGAACAAGTTACCCAAGAAGATATTTGAGGATCGCATTAAGTTTTCTGAGATCAAGGCTTTTAAAAGCTGGTCTGGTGAAATAGAGTTCCAACATTAAAGTCATACATTATAACGATTGGGGAATCTATGTTTTACCAAAAAACCTAATTTCAAGAGAGAGATTTTAATTGAAGGAGAAGTTATTCCTAAATCACCCATCTCAGGGAAAGTGTATCGGTGGTGAACTGACATAGATCGCAGGGATCTCAAGACATGGCCCCCCAAGGAAAGAGCCAAAATCAGACCTTTAAGATTCCCATTAATCTCTGAGATTGATCCCTATCCGCTTTCTTCTGACCCATTTTATAGAAAATAGAACGTGCAGGAGATACCTTGCGTCGAGATAATGGGATATAGGAAGAAGAAGAAGAGTAAGGGTAGACTCTACTCGGATCTCTACCTTTGGTGAAGAATTCCTTACCCACAATCACTTTAACAATAGACTAAACGACATATTAACTTCGTCTGTATTTATATGAGGGATCCCTGTTGCCAATGTGCATTTTTAGAGTCCAGAGAAGGAATTGTACAACAAAATGGGCGAAGGCAGAGAAAAGAGCACTCAATGTGTCAGACACTTGAAAAAAAGGAAATCATAGAAATTATCTCTGTAGAATCCTATATCAACATAAGCTCAATGATTACCACCCTGCGTCGAGCCTCAATTTCACCCCACTGGAGCACAGGAAATCATAAAAGACTAACCAAAACCCCTCTGTTGACACATAGAACCATCAGAACAGAGTGTGCAGAAATACAGACAATTTCTAGCCTCGTGCTCCCAAACCGAGGTGAAAGAAGATGAATTAAATTAAGTGGAACGTTAAAGGTGAGAAGAGTTGCTCTATACTTATGACCGACGAAAAAGCACTTGAGAACGAAAAACCTATTTCCTTAAGACAGAGAATTAATATTCCAGAATACTTCGCAGCCAGTATGAACGAAATCTGGTACGGTCCTAACTTAATCTGGTTACAATAAGGAGATATGAGAAGAAAATGATATAACATTCATGAGTAGCAAGAGAGATGGAAGAGACGACGCTTACAAATTATCTTCATAACCTCCAGAAGAAATGAGTCTCAAATGCTTATCTTTATAACCTTTACAATTGTGGGTCAAGGAGAGTCCAGTATTAATGATCATGTATTAAAAGCTATGTGAACTGTTAATAAAGAAGAAACATCGGAAGCAACTCACCAAATTTTGCGTCTAATAATCCAGATTGGCGCAAATTGACTTACAGAGAGTGAGGTAACTCTCAATATCAACTATATACAATGGCTATTACCTGAGCTATGGGCAATGTTTGAAACCCTGTTTTTTGTTAAAAAGGTATGAGAATTTCACCAAACTCCAAAGACCCCGTTTAGACTTGCCGATGGACTGCAATACAACTATCACATTAATCAACCAAATAATACCAGCCCATCAATTCAAAAAATTGTTTAAAGGAGAGAATGATAGTGGAAAATTAATTTGTATTTTCAACTCCAAAAGAAATGCTTCCTGGATTTGGCTTGGTCCCACCTATAAAATTTGTTTCTGAATCCCAAACCAAAAAAGCTTCCCAGTTTGGTTGGGTAAGATAATTTTGTTTAATGGGATAATCTATAAAAGTCTGCTAAACCAAGGGAAATTTAAAAGTGAAATAAGAAAGTTTTCTACTAAGAATTTGATTTGAAACGAGCCAATCAAATGCTAATCACTTAACAAATCAGCTCGAAGGTGGGTTTATAGTAGAGCAAAATAGCCTCTGAATATACCAAGGCCTCAGCACACCATTGAGCGTAATATACTATTAACATCAGAAAAAATAGAAGACCAACTCAGCGGTTCCCCCTCTGCTATTTTCAATATTTGTGGTGAACCATTTGCTAGAAAGGTAACACAAAACTCAAATACAACATGAGAGAAGAGAATGAAGCACAGTAAGAGTAATATGTATGCAGGATTTGAGGCTTTTCCAATGGAAATCACTGGACACACCTTCCCATCATTGCTGCAAGATGAAGAATTGCTTGTGCATATGATCTGAAAAGACTTCTATCTGTAGCAAGAAGTTACCACCTCTTATACACAACTATACCCCATTACTAGAACATCAACTTCTTGATAATTATCGTGAGGATTAAACGATAATTAACGATCTAAAGGATGCTACAACAAGTGAAATATCTATTTTCTGAGCAATCAGAAGTCACAGTTTTTCAAGCTTAGTGTTTACAAGTTAGCTCACACAAGTCAGCCTGACATGCGTCACCTCAGCGATACAACAAATACGCATTCCAGAGGGAACAAACTTTAACCTTTGACTACGACTCAACAAATATTAGACTTAATCTTGTATGGTAATAGTCGCCTCTATAAATGTTGCAACGAATGTCTCATCAATTCAGCCACTGGTGGTAACTCGGATATTCAAAACGTAAACTGAAGTAATTATGAAATAATCAATCATGGCTAATAGATTCTTTTTCTTTTTAGGCAAGGAAGAAGTCTCAAACAGGTACGGGCCCTACATGCCAGTTGTAATAAGCGAGGAATTTAAGCTATCTCCGATCTCTCCTAGACGCTTAATCTCCTCCTTCTCTCTTGCTTACTCTCGGTCATCCTGAACTCTTCAAAAAGCCTTTCAAAGCTTTATCAAAAAACAAAGCTTTCCTATCCCCTGTCCAATCGTAAAATATTCCCTTAGTGGTATGAATATAGGAGAGCCCAGCTATACTGGAATTAAGCTCAAGTTGTTTGATTATTTCAATTTATGTTTAATTTTTCATTTTATACCGCCATATGGTCGGTTTTATGCTTTCCAATTTGAGATACCCGGCCTACAATGGTCGGTTAAGCTTTGTTTTTAAAGTTTATTGTTTTCATTTTTACCCGCCTACATGGACGGTTTTAAGCTTATGATGATTAAACAAGTTTTTTTTTTTTTTTTTTTTTTTTTTTTTTTGGTCCTGGTTTTGGAGTTCTTGACTATCCTAGGATAGGGTAGCAGTGTGCTGGGAAGCGCGAGCCCTGCCTGGTTGACCGTTGTTAGCCGTGATAGGCGTTTGCTTAGCTTAAAGAGGGTCGGGGTGACGTCCTCATAGGTTTGTAATTCTGTTATTGGCTTCTAGATTCAAGAACCCTAAAATGAATTCAGTTTCCGAACCAATCTAAGAGACCAGTGATTCTCACGATACTGTTGTAAAACAGTGAAGAGATCAAATTATCTAAGGTCCAAATGATTAAGATTGGATTCCCAGGTGTTAATCAAGAAAGTTTATGAAAGGAACCTTTAAAGTTCCTTCACAGAATATAATACATTAAGACCTCCTGAAATGACAGTCAGCTTAGAACGACGATCAAAGTCATAAGACTCTAGATAATAGATCCAAGAAAAGCATAAGAAAGATGGCTAATTTCATACACCTTTGTATGATTCAAGAGCACCAAGCCTTTTGAACAAGATTAGGTTTAAACACACGCTCATTCGTCATCGTTTTAAGGATATAGGCATCTTCGAATATCGAGATCCTATTATATGGCGCGTCCAAGCTGACTGAATGATGGCCCAGTTTATTTCCAGTGTTACCTTAACTTCCACAGTTAGATAAAGACATCCAGACATCCTAAGATTCTGTTGCCTCGCATATTAAAGAAACTCATGGTTTAAATTCAAACCAGGAAACAGTCTGTTCAACCATAACCAGGTTTCTTATATAGAAGTATGAACCACACGCGTAGGTTCTGGACTCTCTGCAACAGTCCTAAAGGTGAGACTACCCACCTACTTTCATTCAGACATGTTAAGTAAGCGGATTTCATCATCCAACTTTTGACAAAGAAATGTTGATTTCCCTGAATTGGCATTTTGCTAATGCCTGTTCCCGCCATAGCACAGCGTTCTGAAGTATTGAACAAATTGTTCATATCCAATGGAGGAGAGAACTGGTTTCTCCCAAACCTTTAGACTTGCAACAGCCCTAGATTTTGTTTATGAACCTTCTATGAGCTTCAAGCTCTTCATCCCAGTAGAAACTAAGGAAGAAGAAGATCACTCAGGAACCTAAGAAATTTAAGTTAACAGGTGTAGAAGTTACACCAATGGTGGCCAGACCATCTTTACAGTGCAAGAAAATGATCTACCAGGAATCTCAACAGGAAGAAAATCCCCTGTATGTTTCTCCTACCTATTCTTAGATGTTAACACATCAAGCGTTATGTGAGAACTTTTAAATCAACAAAAGACTCTCTTAAGAAAAGACTTCCTATTCTGAAGTCAATAACAGACGATCTGGTTCTTTCACTGTCCCTAGAAGTCATTAGAAACCATTCACCCAAGAGGAAATTTTATTCCTATTTAAGACAAGAAAAGAAAAACATTAATTTGGATCTGTTTGAACTCTTCAACAAGAGGATTCCAGATTACTCTCCTTTAAGCCGCGAAGCATTACTGTTAGTAAATCCATTTTATAAGGAATTCCAAAATATCCTCAAGTTACCGCTTTATCGACAGATTAATCGAATATGATAATCTTGTTGCCGCCTTTCAATTGTCGAAGCCTTTCTATCGAAAATCAATATGTTAAAGTCCTATCAAGTTCAGAAGAAAAGCTTGATGAACTAATAAGATGTTTGAGGACCCCATAATCAAGAGAGTTAACACTAGAAGCCTTTAGACTGGAATTACTTCCTAGGCCTACTTTCCCTGACATGCAGTTATGAGGAAAGAAATCAAGTATACTCAAGCATCTTACAACAGTGGTACAGCTATGAATGGAACTGACGGTGATGACCGAGTATAATATACTCACTAAGCTTCAAGAATACCATAGGTAAAGGTCGCCTATAATAAACATAGACTGTCAATCTGCTTCGCCCAGATCATTGTTGCCTCAGTTTCAGGTCAGCTTAGGGTTGGTGGAATATATCTCACCCTTGAGATAAGAATAGTATCCTAAAACGCCTTTAGGATAATGAAAATAGTGAAAGTTGAAAGGTGAAGCACGCCAGAATATCGAGGATGGCAGTGGCTACCCTATCACTCTATATCTAAACATTTCATTAGAGATGCCTGAAAAATTAAGGCGATAACTGGCAGTATCTCTAACCACTTAGTATTATTTATATAATACAGAAATTAAAAAGTTGACCTTTCTTTTTAAAAAAAATTGATTAATGAGATAAATATGGAAAACTTAATGTGATAGATATGTAATTTTCGTAATTCTTTTAAAATAAAATTAATTTATAAATATAGAAATAATTAAATATAAAAAGTATAAGTCATTGATATTTTAGCAAAATCAAGAAAAATTCGAATTGAAAAAACTATCGTGATAATTATGTAATCTTTTTAATTTTTGAAATAAAATTAATGTGATAAATATGGGAAAAGTTTAAAAAGAAAAAAAAAAAAAAGACAAATCACCATTTTATAATAAAAATTCCCAAAAAAATGGTTGAAAATCAATAATAAATTGCTAATTTTTTTTTTTTGTCTTTTCAACACTCATTCGATTTATCTTACTCTTACCCTATTCTCATTTCTTTGTACTGATTTTATTTCCTTGTATCTTAATCTAATTTCTTTCATATATTTTGGTCTCATTCATTTATACATGGATTCATTTTTTTTACATGAAAATTTCAATTTCTCATGCATTTTTAGCTGACTTAACGATATAATATGAATATATATTTTTGATTTGTACAAATATTTACTATGATATATCACATAGTCATGTTTTAAACATTAAACTAAATTCAATAAAATAAAATCGATTAAGTAAATTATAAATGAGAGACTAAAATAATTTAAATATAAATAACTTATTCAATCGTTATAACTAGCCGGAATTTAGCGACGTATTATTTCGGGTTAGGGTAGGCCTTAAGAATACAAACAATAGAAAACCCTTTAATTAAATCTTATTATGTCATAAATTTGATGATTATATAGTACCATTTTATATTATATTTTGTCATATATATTTTTGTTTAAGCCAATTAAAATTCTATGATTCGTTAACCTACTAAAAATCTCCTTAATTTATTCGCAATAAGAAGTTGATAATTCATTTCTTTTTAGTAAGGATCCGATACATTAAAAATTATTTTAGGAATTTAAAATTGCAATATATTTATTTTCAATTAAAAAACTATTTATCTCTTACACAACATCATTTAAGTTTTTGTTTAAATAGATTTCTTGACAAAAATATCTAATACTATGTCACCAATTAATCTATTAAATATTAAAAATATCATTACTATATCAAATAATTAATAATAATTTTTTTTTCTGAGCTTTATTTAACTTATATATACTTATATATTTATATGGTTCTTTATCTATTTTTCTTGTTGTTTCATTCATTGGTAAAAATAATAACTTTTGTTAAAAATTAAATTTTTGAGTTTATTGTAGAAGCTTGATTGTTTTGATAAAATTATTAAAATTTTATAGTTTATATTGTGAAAATATAAGTTTTTGTTTTAATAGACTTCTTGACTAAAATGTTTAGGATTATGTCATAAGTTAATATAACAAATATTCAAAATATCATTAATATACCAAATAATTAATAATAAATTTTTCATAGCTTTCTATATATGTATGTGTGTGTGGGTGCATACATCTATCCCTAAATCTATCGCATTGGAAACATATGACATAAAAAAACATTATAAAATAAAGATCTAGAGATTGAAAGTTCAAACCTGCAATTTAGATGTTCTCCAATCGAACCTAATATGAAGAAGGTATTATAGAAATCGTCTATCGAACGATCTTCCATCTAATATCTCCCTTCATGGATCCTAACATAAGAGAATGGTGGATTTCTCTATCTTTAAAGGGTGACAAAGGTTTCTCTCTCTGAAATTTCAAAAAAATTGAATAGAAAGACTGAAACACTAACCCTTAAGATGGTTTATATAGGTTTCCCTATAGAGTTAAGTGACTTGAGCATAAATTAGGCTTAGATCACCTAATCCAGTCTATTTGGGTCATAATTAAATAATTAGTCTTAATGAGTTTCAATTAATTAATTAGTCTATTCTAGAAAGTCAATTTATAAGATCTATTACAACCTTGTATTTTTACCAAAGCGCTCTCATACACACTTATGAATTACATACCCAAAATACCCTTAAAACATGTCACTATGAACTAAGAGCTCGAGCAAGGACCATTAGGACTCATCGGAACATATTGGCTTCCCCATAATCAAATTCTAAAGTTGACTCAAAACTCCACTAAAGAGAGTTAATTGCACTATAGTAAACTATGAAATTACAATGAGACAAAGTTTGGATCTATGACCTACCATTCATTACATGCAAACTCCCTATGAGCTAGTATCTATAATCTAACAAGGTAGTGTTATCAACCTATTAGGATTACCTTTCCAATCTTTGAGTTACAGTTCTATCTATTATGTCGAATTCTACTTAAAGAATTACTACAACCACATATTTCACGATCACATGTCTTTTGGATCACTCAAGGGGACACATTGTCTCAATCCCATGAGATATCATGGTGCCTCTATTGAAAATACATATTGTCATTGTTTATAATCTAACAAGGTAGTGTTATTAACTTATCATTATTACCTTTCCAATCCTTGAGTTATAGATCCACCTATTATGTGATTAACTGACATAATCAAGCTTCATAGAGCATATGTCAAATTCCACTTAAGGAATTACTACAACCACATATTTCATTATCACATGTACTTTGGATCACTCAAGGGAACACATTGTCTCAATCCCATGAGATATCATGGTGTCTCTATTGAAAATGCCTATTGCCACCAACTTCTATTAATAGTGATCTAATTCATAGATAATATATGACCGCACTAAGGTCTCACCCATAGGTCAAAGTCTTTTATTAATTTCAACACAAACTTAATATCTTCTTAAGGTTAAGAGTTTATGCAACATAGTAGCTTAGTAAATCATGACAACTCAATGGCTTTATGTCATATTTTACCGTAGGTCCTATCTAATGTAAAACCATATAAACTAGTACACTCACCAACGGAAACTCATCTTGATGACTAAGACAAATCATCCCTCTAATTAGAGGTAGTGTATTATAGTTTCTACTAGATTTCCCAAATTCATGAACTGACTATGAGCGATTTACTATCTTGTAAGGAACTCATGACTTATATACTTTGTGTAACTCCTAATACACCTAAGTCATGTACAATGCAAACGATATGAGCTAAATGCTCAAATCAATATCAATGCATAAAAGAGATAGTTATAGGATAATCGAGTTTAACTTCGTTACATCATATCTTACTTTTAAGGGCTCAATCGCAACAAACTCCTACTAGCCTCAAAAGCAAACTAGGCATCACGAAAAGAATCTACTCTACAATCACATTACTTCTTTCAACTATCTCACAAAACAAGTAGTACTTCCTCTCTATGTGTTTTCTTTTCTAGTGGTACTTGGTTCTTTAAACTATACCATTGTTCTACTGTTATCACATAAACAACATCTTAGACGATGCAACTAAGGGAAATTGAACATAAGCCAAAAGGCTTCTTTTGTTGCTTCGAAAACAACAACAAAATACCACGTAAAGCAAACACATTACATGGAGATAGACCTGCAAGAGTCCTCATCAAATTGAAAGCCTAATTCCCAATACATAAGGAATACTAACTCATTACAAAGACTTACAAACATATAATCCCTCGTTCTCCAAAGATAGTTGAGTATATGCTTGACATCCGCCTAAAGCTCCAATATTAGATTGGACTAATATCTACTCACCATCCTTATAATAAAACATATATTTGGTTTAACACATAGCATCACACACATAAGGCTTCCCATTACATAAGTGTAAGATATTGCCTCAATGCAATTTCCTCATATGTAAGATATTTTTTATATTATTTTTCTATTTTTATTTTGAAAAAAAAAATAGTTTCAACACATGTGGATAGTGTTTTTTTAAAGTTTAGGTTTAAAATTCTATAAAAAATTTAAAATATAAAAATATAAAAAATGAAATCCATTATACGAAAAATTATAAATATTATAAATATAAAAATATTACGAATAGGAAAGAAAATAAAATATTATATATACATAGATTTGAAATCAATATTATTTAAAATATTAGTATTTATTTATTTATTAGATTATTAATTATTATAGGTGAATATGTTTTTATATTAAAAACTATTTTATTTTAATACATTAATTACACATTATGTTAAAATAAAAATTTTTATAAAGAAAATGAAAAAAAATGAATAAATGAATTGTAATTTTAAAAAATAAATTTTACTTTTTTAATTTAGTAGATTTTAAAAAATAGGAAAAAAATATGAGAATTATTTTAAAAAAGAAAACCAAAATTTAAAGTTAAAGGCGGGTTTTATTAGACCAATCAAGGTAAAAAGAAGTGGAATGGGAAGAGTTCCTAGAAGAAAAAAAAAAAAAGAGGAAAGGAAGAAGGACAAGATACATAGTATATGATGAAATAATTTTACATTCGACACGTGCAATTTATTTTCCGTCGATATGGGACCATTCGACACTCGTAGCCTTGAAATCCTATTCGGACGGTTGGTTTGCCCTTGGTGGCTCAATTTTCCCTCAGGTGGCAAACCACTTTTATGATTGAAGGGTAGTCTTGAAAATATATCTAAAATTATTATTCTACTACAGATTTGAGGATTATTTTTCCGAAAATATTCTCCGGATGAAGCCCTTTTTCCAGGTTATTAATTCATTCATATTTTTCAAACAAGAAAAGAATATTGTAATTCTCCAACAATCAATTCAAAAGCAAAGAATAATCTTAAAAAGGAAGGGTGTTTTGGTCATTAAGACCAACAAGATTGCAAACCCAATCTCCCTACTGTCGTTAAAAGCCACAAGTCAAATTCGACTCCGAAATATCACTCATCCACCTGCCTCAACATTTTCTTCGTCTCGATCATCTCTCCCACAAAACAAAGTACAAGAATGTTGCTACGTGGCATCGTATCGGCCCCTCTTCCCTCAACCCTCTCCCTCAAAGCTTCCGTCCGGCCCTCCCAAAACGCCAGCCTTTCCTTCTCCATCTCCGACCAGGAACTGGAGTCCCGAGGGTTCAGCCTCCGCCGTTCCATCGCGGACCTGAACCTGGACCACCTGAACTCCGTCTTCGTAGCCGTGGGATTCCCGAAGCGGGACACGGAGAAGATCAGAGTAGCTCTGGAGAACACGGAATCGGTGCAGTGGGTAGAGTACAGGAAGACGCAGAGGCCAGTGGCGTTCGCGAGAGCCACAGGGGACGGGGTGTTCAACGCCATCATATGGGACGTGGTGGTGGACCCGTCTTTCCAAGGGATTGGTCTGGGGAAGGCTGTGATGGAGAGGCTGTTGGAGGAGCTGCTAGGGAAAGGCATCACCAACATTGGACTGTATTCGGAGCCCCGCGTGCTGGGGTTTTACAGGCCCCTGGGTTTTGTTGCGGATCCGGATGGGATCCGAGGCATGGTGTATTCCAGGAAGCGAAACAAGAAATTTTAATTTACATTCTCTTTTGTTACACATAAAGGTTGAATTATTTGATTTTTATTTTATTTTTCCGTCTCGTCCACATCACAAACCAGTGTAAAACTCAAGTCGGCCAGTTATTTCGTTGTTTCCTTAGGGTGTTCTTTTTCTTCTAATTGCGAGGTTGCTTTTATATGAAATGACCTCCCACCCCCTTACCTTTCTTTAGCGTTAAGTCTGCCCTTCCCAACTTTTTCTTTGGGAAACTTGTGTTTTAAGGCCCTTATTTATAAAATATATGATATTCAAACCCCAAGTTTATAAAATATGGAAAGTAATCATTAATAGGCAAAATAATATGAGAATTGTGCACTTTGTGCTGAGTCAATTTTATCTATCCAAATTGCCCTCGATGTCTGTTGCATCAACAACCAAATAGCCTCCATGTCAGACTTAAATTAAAAAAAAAAAATTGTGAAACTTGTCAATTGTATAAAAAACCACTCGACTCGAAAAAGAACTGGAAAAAAAAACCAATTCTTTGTGTGAATTGGAAAAAATTCCCAAAATCTGATAGTTCTCCATCCCTAATTTGCCTATCCCAAATCTGAACATTTTGTTGTCCCCTTCTCTCTCTCTCTCTCTCTCTCTCTCTCTCTCTCATTTTAGCAAAAAAAAAAAACTTTGAGCCGAAATTGGAATCGACATCTAACTTTCTTCTCAAAAACTCCCGTAACCCTAAATGTGCATTTCAATTTGTCAACAACCAAATCTAAGATTTTCCCTAAGTCGGAATCTCAAAAACTTGTCATTTCAAAATGTCATTTGAAATCTGAATCGGCGAAAACCTTCATGTCCAACAAATAGAACTAATACCCAAACTGAAATTTCCTTTTCTTTCGTCATCTCAAAGTTTGGGACCATTTCTCTCATTCGTCTTCATGTGCGTATCCAGCCGGAGCGGAGACCGTGTTAAATTTGCAAAATTTCACACATTTCAGAGAATAAACCGTGAATATAAAATTGTGTTTAAATTTGCAAAATTTGACACATTTATGATAAGAAACCTTGAATCGAAAACCTCAATCTACATTTTTCTTTGTTGTGCAATTTTGAAGAAGCAAATGAAACACTTCATGGTAACAACGTCCAGTTAAAAAAAGGTTTTGAGGAGGCAACAATGTGATTCAAATTCTAGTTCAATTGAGTGAACCCGAATGAAAATGACAAGTGTGAAATGTTGGCTTCGTGAGGAAGAAATCTCCTCTTCGTTTGATTGGGTTGCATTTCGGCCTAACCCCCACCAAAATCTTAAGGTAATTAATTTGTATTTAGTGTTGTTTTGTTTGTTTTTAATGGAGCACATCAACGATTGTGGAGTGGTTGTTGGACTTCGAAATATGTGTGCAGTGGTGAGGTGATAGCTTCACGCGCAGGTGGATTTTGGACTGCATGCTTGCAGGCTCGATCCTTGTCTTGTTGAGTATTTGGACAATGGTGTATTTGGAAATGAGAATGTTGCACCAAAGGTAACTTCCATAATGTGTTACAATGGTTATTGTTAGATAGAATGAAGAAAATATGATACTCTATTGCTTTTGTTGTGACATGAATGTCGTGAAATATGAATCCAATAATGCTTGAGTAACACTATAAGGTAATGTTTGTAAAGGTAGAATAGATAATGAGAAATGGGAAGTAATGGAATTTTCCATTCATTAATTTCGTTAGATTGTTTTATAATATGAGAATATGAATGATGTATTCATTTTGATGGGAACCTACTCTCACCCTTATTAGAATTTTGATTCATCTCTTCTATATAATATTATGATTCAACTCCATTTCCAATCCAATTCCCATATGTCAAACACATCCTACATGCTCTACGTGAAGTCATAAGGCTATTTATGGTCTTATACCTTAGCACACCTTGGCTTGTAACTTTGTGAACCTTTGCAACGTGTGTGGGCATCATGTTTTGCAATTTTTGTGAGTTTGTTCACCTTAGATGTAAGCACTACCTGACTGTTTGTATGATCATGCCATATTTCACAACATACTTATATCATAAATAATTTTTGAAACCAAATGAAATACTAATTTGAATTCATGAGACTTGTAATTTTTTTTTTCATATATATACAAAAATTATTAAATAATTTCAATGCACTATATGAATGTTGTTAATATATTGATACGATGTGTTAATACCAATAGAGTATGAATAAGCATTTTTAGAATTATTACTTTTGTAATGAAATATAGGTACGACATAAATGCATTATATTTACAATACAAATACACAATCATTACAATATAATTTAATTTATTTTTGTTTAATTTTTTCATGTGCTATATTACCCAATAAATAATTGTGAGTTATTCCATTTAATAGGTGTGTGTTAGTCAATTGAATATTTATATATTATTCAATTGATGAGTGCTCGTAAAAATAATTATTCATTTTATTATGGTAACAAAGTTTTTAATTGTATGTTCCATATATAAAACGATATAATAACCTTAGGATATGGTTTATATTTGTGAGATATTGAAAATTATTTTTTTTACAAGGTTCTTTAAAAAATATCAATTTTTTTGAAAAAAATAAAAAGGAAAAAATAGCAAATTTTTAAATAGTCACTTGACTGTTCAAAAGTGAACAACAATTTTTTCGAGCCTGAGAAATGTAATGTTATTACCTGTACTTATCATCATGTATGTGCCCTACATCATTGACAATCTCAAACTTATTTATAAATAATATATAAAACATATTTAAGGGTAAAATTGTCCTTTTAAAATTCTTGAGATGAGTGAGTCTTCTTAGTAATTATTATTTCCAACCTACCCTATTGGGTAATTCTCTCTTTATTTTGTTTGGAAAAGGTATAGCATCCAACTTCTACCTAAAAAACATTTTTTTTCCTTTTATGCTTGTGTTTGAATAAATTGTGAGTAATTTTTCAAGGTCAGTATAAGAAAATGGTGCTAGTTTACCTATATGAGGAAAATGTTGGAAAATAAAAATAAAATAAAATTTGAAAATCTAATTAAGATTTAAGTGAAATTTGGAAGCTTAATCTTGTACTTTGAATTGGGAAAAGAAATAAAGAAGTAATGCAATAAGTCATTAAGTTGTCATAATCTCATGCTTCATTCTATTAATTATGAATTTTTTTTAGTTGTAAAAAAATTAACATATTTAACAAATATTTATTTTAAAATTTAATTTTTAATATTAAAATATTAATTTAATTTTATCAATAAAATATTAAAAAATTAATCTCATCCTAATTATCAAATTAGAAAAATAAACTAAACATGTTTGTAACCCAAACACATGTAAAACATTTTATTGGACCAAAAAATAAAATAAAATAAAATATGTCAAATTATGCAATAATAGACATAATAGTAAGCTCAACAATTTCTCAACATCCAAACAAGAGAATTACCATTAAATAGTTTTCTAAAAATATTTTATAAATTTTTGTGTTGTATATAAGTATGTTGTAATTTTATGAAGAATAAGTTGAGCAAATTGTATTTTATATTTCAATTCTCGAATATAAATTTGTTCTTAAAAACAATTTTTAAGAACTATAGAATAGAGTTAGTTGACTTGTCTTTTTAGATGTGATATATGTTATTGGAACTTGGGGAACTTCCTTAGTAGCCTTTTATTTTATTTTTTTCATGTGTTTGTACAAATTGTCAATTGAGAAACCGTTAGGTAGAAGCTAGTATTTAGGGAATAATGAAATAATTCTTATCCATTTCGAATATGCTACCACCCCAGACAAGGGTCCTAATACCCATATTGATGTTTAGTATTATGACCAATGCTACAATTTATTTAAAAATCAATAAAAGAAATTGAACCTAAACCCTATGCTATTTTATTTTATTTTTTGACTATAAAATGACATGTTAATTTGCTACCATGAGTTTTTCATCTCTATGAGTTCTTCATTTTGAAATATTTATTGATATTATGACATTAGTTCATAATATCATCATACTCTTTACTTATACACTTATTTGCTATTGATTTCATTTGAGTTGAACTCGGTATTTAGACATGAAGCTTTGTTACATTCCAATATTTATTTGGTTTATTCTTGTCTTTTATGAATCATTGACCGTAAAGTATTATTTTTTTACTTGAATAAATATTATTTTTTATATAATAACCATTTTTTATTATCTATACGAAGGCAATTATGACTGATTCCACGGTAGAAGTGCTATGTTATTGGAATTGAACAATTTTGAGGATAGAAACGGATTTGAGATATATTGGAAATAATGTAGAGATTAAGCCTATAGATGTGCCCATTCATATGACCTTTGTGGTGTTGTTGAACATGATATATGATATCATTGGTATTGATAGACACTATCAATTGGTCTTAAAATGTTGACATCCAACTGAAATGAACAAATTTCAACCATTAGTGGTCAGAAATGATTGGACAGTTGCACGTATGCTAGCGGTGCCATCGAAGTATGGAATGTCTTCAATTCAATTAGTCAACGAGCAAGCTCCCAATCACTATCATTTGAGTAATGAAATAGACTATTTGACACGGTTGTCGACAGGTGATACTGATGTTGATGATGAAAATGAAAGAAATGAGGAAGATGATAGAAAAGATGTAATCAATATAGATGAGATTCATTTACCTAATGATGATGAAAATTGTTGTGAAAGAGAAAATATTGATTTGGTGATGGTCCAACAAGTTGTGGAATGTGAAAGCGCAAGATCTGTGAACCTTGAAGTTGGTGATAGGTCTAATAATCCTAAGGTTGAGTTTGAGGTTGAAAACACATCACCAGTTGCCTCCCCACATGGCACCCAAGTTAATATCTCTAATGACAACCTAGAGGCAACATTTGCACCCGTTTCATACCATATGCCACCTACACAAAAAAATTTAAATATGGACGAGGCAATTAATTGTGTTGTAAGTGATTGGACTCTATGAAAAAATCCAACTTTAGGAAATGTTGATGGGGAGTTATTAATTGGCCAAATATTTTCCTCAAAATCAGATTTGCAACATGTTGTGAAGATGTTTTCCATAAAATCACACCAAGAGTTTACTGTTTATAGATTAAATGTAAGTGTGTTAGTTCTTAAATATAAAAAAACACTAGAGTGTTAATGGTGACTAAGGGAAATGACGGTGAAAGATACAGGTATGTTTAGAATCACAAAGTACAAAGGTCCTCATACATGTGTCAATCCATGTATAAATTGGTATCATTCTCATTTGGATTCTATCTTTGTATCTGAGTATATTGAAACATTAGTGAAAGTAGAAATGACCATTACAATTGTTGCAATTCAAGTTGTTGTTGTCTAACAATTTGGTTACCAAATTTCTTATCAAAAAGTAATGAAGACGAAAAGAAAAGCAATGACTCGATTAATTGGTGATTGGTACAAGTCTTATGCAGAGTTGTATCGCTTCTTCCTTGCTTTGGAGCAGCCAAATCCTGGATGTATTGTGTATTCCAAAATGGTTCCTAGAAACAACCCGAATGAAGAAATTTTTCAATGTGTTTTTTGGCATTCGCTCCGTCTATTAAAGGGTTTACTCACTGTCAACTAGTTCTTAGTATTGATGGGACACATTTGTATGGAAAATATAAAGGGACTTTGTTGATTGCTATGGGATGTGATGGTAATAACTAATTGTTCCCACTTGCATTTGCCATTACAAAAGGAGAGAATACAAATAGTTGGAGTTGGTTTTTGGCATGTATCAGAGTTGGAGTAACACAAAGGAAAGGCTTGTGTCTAATCTCTTATTGTCATCCTAGCATTATAATTGTTGTAAATGAAACATATTCAGAATGGACTGAGCCAGATGTTTATTATAGATTTTGCATGCGTCATTTAGTGAGTAACTTCAACACAAAGTTCAAAGATAAGACTTTAAAGGATCTTATGTGTAGGGCTGCTATGGAGAGTAAAGTTTAAAAAAATTATTTATCACATGGATACAATTGGCCAAATAAATGTCCGAGGCTAAAAATTGGTTGGAGCATATTCTTCTTGAAAAATGTGCACTCTCACATGATGGTGGGCAGAGATATGGGATTATGACAACTAACATGTCTGAAGTTTTTAATGGTGTCCTTAAGGGTGCTCATAACTTATCAATAACAGCTTTAGTCCAATTAACGTTCTATCGGGTTAACAGTTACTTTACAGTCAAGCGAGAGCATGGTGCTAGTCGACTCGCTTCAGGTGAAGAATTCACTCCATATATTGAAGCTAAGATAAAGGCTAAAGTTGTTAAGGCAGGTTCACATGAGGTTGTTTTGTATGATCATGTGGAGGGACGTTTTCATGTTAAAACTAGACACTCTATTGGAAGTAGTAATAGGAAACTTCGCACATATCATGTTACCCTTCAAACAAGGTCTTGCACATGTTACAAAACACTTTTGTTAGGATTCTCATGTTCGCACATTCTTGCTGCTTGTCATTGTCGAGCAATTGATTTTCGACAATTTGTTCAAGGTTATTGCACCACACGTGCTTACTTATCAACATGGGCTTCCTTGTTTTATCCCATATTTGATGAGTTGGAGTGGCCTCAATATAATGGACCGATAATTGTACCTTCGAACTCAATGAAACGGCTAACTTCTGGTCAACCAAAATCAAGTCGTTTGCATAATGAAATGGATGCCAAGGAAACTAGAACTCCACAAACATGTGGACTTTGCAAGCAATCGGGTCACAATCAACGTTATTGTCCTAATAGAGAAACTAATGATAGAAGGTTTCTTATTTACTAGTATTGACCTTAATCATTTTAAGATATATGTAGAAACTATCTTATTGAACATCTTATTGACGTTTGTTTGTTAGAAATTGTTGTTTTTTGTCAATTCATTCATATTTTGCTTATATCAGGTTACATCTATTGTTTACGGGAGATGTTGCTCAAATTTTTAAAATTTTAATAATGAAATTCATTTTGTTAGAAATTGTTGTTTTTTGTCAATTCATTCATATTTTGCTTATATCATGTTATGTGGAAAAAAAATTGAATCTCTACTGTTTAGGGGAGATGCTACTCAAATTTTTAAAATTTTATTCATGAAATTCATGTTGTTAGAAATTGTTGTTTTTTGTCAATTCATTCATATTTTGCTTATACCAGGTTACATGGAAAAAAAAATTGAATCTCTAGTGTTTATGGGATATGCTACTCAATTTTTTACAATTTAATCATGAAATTCATGTTGTTAGAAATTTTTTTTTTTTGTCAATTCATTCATATTTTGCTTATATTAGGTTACATGAAAAAAAAATATGAATCTCTATTGTTTAGGGGAGATGCTGCTCAAATTTTTAAAATTTTAATTATGAAATTCATGTTGTTAGATATTGTTGTTTTTTTGTCAATTCATTCATATTTTGCTTATATCATGTATTGATGTACATGCAGACATGGATACTCGATTGTTTCCTGCTCGTCCTAACCCTGATGATACATTTGTGCTTACTCTTCAGCATCGACATCAATCATCCACCATTCGTGTTGATCCAGATATGGGTTATGTTTTAACTTGTCAACACAGGTTTTGGATGATCGTGTTTGGCCGTACATTATATAGTCAGGATTTTATGTCTTTCATCTAGTGGGTCATGTTAAGGTTGATTAGCCTTTGATTACTGCACTAGTATAGAGATGGCACTTAGAGATGCACACATTCCACATGCCAGTTGGTGAGATGACTATCACATTGTAGAACGTAGCCATTTTATTTGGATTATGTGTATATGGTCATTTTGTCACTAGTTCTACAGATATTGATTGGCATGCACTTTGTGAGGAGTTATTGGATGTTCGGCCGATAGAGACTGATATTCGTGGAGCATCCCTTAGAGTTCATTTTATTACTACCCATTTCTCCCACTTACCATCAGGGGTTTTAGATGAGGTCACATTATAACACCATGCTAGAGCATACTTTTATTGTTAGTTGGTGGTTAATCATCTCCAGATAAGGGAACCTACCTCCAATTAGCAATTCTACCCATGTTAAGAGATTTTGGTAAGACTGCACAATATAGTTGGGGGAGTGCAACACTAGCACATCTTTATCGAGAGTTATGTCGAGCTAGCTTAGATAGTGCAGAAACTATTGCAAGACCATTACAGTTGTTGCAAGTATAACTACAAAGTCTTATTAATTATGTAATTTTGTCATAATTATATGCATTTAAACATAATTTTGTTTCATTTTTAGTTATGGTCATGGAAGCTGATAAAACAAAGGCTATGAATAATTAAGGAAAATACCCAAAAGGGGGGGTGAATTGGGTTTTTCAAAAAACTTTTTCCACACAATAATATATGCACAAAATAAATAAAGGAAAGAGATAGAGTTAGAGAATTCAAACTCGGGTTTATAGTGGTTCGGCACTTCCTTGCCTACGTCCACTCTCCTCAATCTCCTAACCGAGTGAGGGTTCCACTTACTTGAAGCTTCAATCAAGCTTTCAATCGTCTTACACTTGGATTCCGACTCCAATGGGCTCTTACACAATCTCTTCAAGATTTGAACCACTTGAAGGCTTTCACACTCAGTTACACAAGGATGAAACTCTCAACCTAGCTTAAGGAAGGCTCAAGTATAAGAGAAAGCTAGGATGAATTGCAAGAGTGCACTAAGAATATGCAAGTGATGGTTTAATGCACTTAAGAAAGAAAATGAGAGCTTTTTGATCAAGAACAGGTAGGTAGGCTTTTAATGCAATTGTTCTCTTGGTCATAAATGAAGAGGAGCTCTCAATTTCTAGGTTTCTAAGCTCGGGAGACAAAATCAGCAGAAAGTAGCCTCGACCGGACGAGCAAAGGGTCGACCGGATCACTAGCCGTTGGAGCATTTAATGCATAGCAGGTTACCGTTGCTTCAACCGGACTTCGACCGGACCTCGACCGGACAAGGGGTGAGGCTCGACCGGGAAGAGAAAGCTACTGGGAGAGAGAGAAAGTTTTGTGTCTCCCTCGACCGGACCTCAACCGGACAAGGGTAATCGGTCGACCGGTTCTCCAACCGGTTGAGCCGGTTGGCCTCATCCTTCACCGGATGAGCCTTTTGGCCCTGAAAACCTATCCTTTTTGATTTCTTTCTTTTCCAATACTTAGGCAAGGTCTTTAGGTGAGTTTATATGTCAATTTTGAATCAATTTGCCTAAGGTATATTTGATAAAACTCGGGTTTTAAAGAAAATCAAGTTTTAAAGAATAAACCGAGTCTTCTAAGATGCATGAAAAGGTATGAACATCCTAAGTGCACTCATGCTATCATCTTACATTCATTTTCCTATGATCACAAGTCTTCCAAATGATCTTGATCCCGTAGTCGTTTGGTCCTTGATGAATTTTTGAGATTATGCCTGAGATTCTTAACAATTTAAAACAATTAGTCACTTAACCATGGTTTGTTATCATCAAAACCTGATTAGGAGAACCCTTGGGCTAACAGAAGCGATTACACGTGGGTCGTCCCAATAGATCACTTCCCCATGCCCTAGTGCCTATAGATGAGAGATTCCCGCCAAATGCACTAGAGAGTAGGGTGGAGAGTTCCCTTATCTCATACAGACACTCCTCATCATGTGTTGGTCACATACAGAGATGAGTTTGATAGACAACAATCTGATCAGGTTTGGGCTAAATATTAGTATTCTTTAACAAGATTATTAATATTAATATTATAATTTAAACTTTATTAAATACATACTAAGATTTGAATATATCAGGTATTATGACAGTCTTACATAGATGATATACTAGCATTGCTTCCAGACATTTGTTTAGCTTATCAGGATATTTGGCGAATGATGCCACCACTTTTTTTTTTTTTTTTTTTGAGTGGCATCGTCCTAAGCGTGTATTGCGACAGTTTGGACTCATACAGGGTATTCCTTCGACATCTTATATAGATTTTGACCTTCACTCCATAGATCGACGTGGTCGACCTTAGTTTGATTGGAGGTTGTATCATGAGCGCTAAGTGGCATTATGGAAGGTTAGGGGGGACCACATTGTCACTACAAAGCCTATAGAGCCTCATATGGACTACCATGCTTCGTACATGACATGTTATCGTCGTATTACACGGCGTTTTATTGCACCTATGGATAATTTTGGACCTATGCGGTACCAAGCTACTTCCTTATCTGCCCACTTATTGGTTTGTATCACTTTAATATTAGGTACATATTGTGTATAATATTTATTCCAACAAATAATTATATATCATTTTATGTGACAGATTGAGACTATGACATCAATCATATCCCGAGGAGGTCATGCATTGGAGGACTCTAATAGTGATGCTTGCCACACTGGTATTGTTGATATTATTCGTATAGACACTGATGTTATGTGCATTATTCGGGAGGATTATTATATCTCACATGTAGAGCATGGAGGAAGTAGGTCACCAGCTCAATCGACAGTTGCTCGAATACCACTTGTTCAAGGTCGGTCAACATCTTGAGGGAGAGGTAGATATATTAGTTGTCAGTCCATCACCTCGTCAATATCAGCATCATTACAACCCCTACCTTTTTATCCTCACGATTAGTACAACCACCCATCTCTTTAGAACTACCATCAGTGCAACCTCCTACCTCTTCAAACCTACCATCAGTGCAACCCCTTACCTCTTTGGACCCACCATCAGTACAACCCCCTATTTCTTTAGACTTACCTTCAGTTCAGACCCCTACTTCTTCATGTTTAGATATTAGGAAAGTTGAGATATTATGAATATTGAGATATTGGGAATATTGAGATATTAGGAATATTGAGATATTAGGAAAGTTGAGATATTAGGAAAGTTGAGATATTAGGATATTAGTTGTTATTTCCTTATATCATTATTTCCTTGTATCATTCTTTCCCATTCTTAGAATGGTGATTACCCTCTATATATACTCTGTACACGAACGAATGAAAATATGAATGAAAAAATATCATTTATCAATTTCAACATGGTATCAGAGCCATGGAACTGAAATCCTGGATATTTTGTCGTTATGATAGTGCGACAGCGATCAACCATCCTAAGACAAGTCCTAATATTGATAAGTCAACCTTCAAATGCACTCAATGCAATAAGACTGATCCCACCAGTCTGGATATCCCACAATTTCAAAGCAACGACTCTTGGTACGACCAGGAAAAAAATGAGGAACCGAGGGTTTGAACCATGGACCTTTAGATCATGTTTAGGTTATCAACACTTTGTTATTAATGATAATAATCGTGATCAACGGAAGAAGGATTCCAAGAAAACCTCGACTGCAACTGTTGCCGAAATAAAAACAGAGGCTAATGTTGCTGAGAAAGCCTCTGCATTGGTAGCCGCTACAGATCATGGTGGTAAGTTTTAAAATACTTTTACACATGTTATTAATAGTGCATGGATAATTGATTCTGGTGCTACAGATCATATGACTTTTGATTCTAGACAGGTTTCACCCCTTAGACCTTTCTCACAAAAAATTATTTCCACAGCCAATGGTAACACAACCCCAGTCATTGGGGAAAGATCCTTAACTCTTACTGATACTTTGAATTTGGATTCTGTTTTAGTTGTTCCATCTTTAGATTACAATCTTTTGTCAGTTTCTCAAATCACTGCAGCCTTATCTTGTATTGTCATTTTTTGGCCTGAATTTTGTGTGATTAAGGACATCCAAACAAGACAGACGATTGGTTGTGGTATTAAGCGGGGAAAACTCTATTACTTGGACTTGCAGTTAAAGGATTCAAATAAGTTGCAACAAGCCTTGATGATAGATGGATCTGAGGGGGAGAAGAAAAAATCTGAAATTTGGTTGTGGCATCGACATCTGGGACATGCTTCCTTTGGTTATTTAAAAAAATTGTTTCCTAGTTTGTTTGCAAAGAGTGATATTTCTGGTTTCCGTTGTGATATTTGTGAATTGGCTAAAAGCCATCGTGCTTTGTTTCCGTTAATTTTAAATAAAAGTTCGTTTCCTTTTATGGTTATACATTCTGATGTTTGGGGTCCATCCAAAGTCCCAACTTTGAGTGGCTCACGTTGGTTTGTTACTTTTATTGATGATTGTACCAGAATGACATGGTTATGCTTGATGAAGACCAAAAATGAAGTGAACTTGTTGTTTCAAAAATTTCATAAAGTGATTGAAACTCAGTACAATGCAAAGGTTCGGGTTCTGCGTAGTGATAATGGTGGAGAATATCAAAGTTCTGATCTTCAAAAGTATTTGGAAGGACATGGCATCATTCATCAAACTACTTGTTCCAATACACCCTAGCAAAATGGAGTCGCTGAACGAAAAAATCGGCACTTATTAGAGGTTGTTCGTGCTTCCTTGATAGCAGCAAAAACACCGATATCTTATTGGGGAGAAGCAATCACATCTGCCGCATACTTGATCAATCGGGTACCTTCTAGCTCAATTAACTTTCAAACACCTCTCCAAGCTCTTACTAATGCCGTAGTTGCCCCAACTGTCCCAAATCTACCTCCTTGTGTTTTTGGTTGCATGGCATTTGTGCATCTACACAAGCACCAACGCACCAAGTTAACTTCTCATGCATTACAATGTGTGTTTGTTGGATATGCATTGCACAAAAAGGGATATCGATGTTACCATCCTCCAACTCGACAAATGTATATTACAATGGATGTGGTGTTTCATGAAGATTCGATTGTATTTTTCATCTGAGTCTGAACTTCAGGGGAGTACCATAAGTGGAAATTAGACTCTTGATTATGATTATCAATATTCTGAGGAAGATGATCTGGATATATGCCTGTGGATGCTTTGGGAAGGCAGGGTGAGGTGATGGGGTGGTTGTGTTATCGTTGGTTGGGTGACCGTACTGTGAGCCACCGGAGATTTAAGATTGTAAGTGGTGAGTTGGATGGTTGGATCGCTAGGTGAGTGGATCTTCTGAAATGAAGGGAGAGATTGCTCTAAAGAAGAGTGGATAAGTGCCAGGTACTTATGCTAGTAAGAAGGGTACGGATGGTTTCGCGCAAGAGTTCAGAAGGGAAAGCTACAGGGAATCAGACGTGTTGTGCAGTCTGCGGATGGTAATGATCTCACCATGAGGTGGGTCGCACTGAAACCAGGCCGCTATCCGCGTATGTAGCGACTGGGAAGGGTAGTAGGTGATACTGTCTCTACATAAGTATCGGTTCGGTGAATCTGGTCCCACGTCTTGATCGCGAATGGGGAATAATGTGAAGTGGGTGAACCCGGATGGCATTAGACGACTGGATGCCTAGAGGAAAAATAGGAGCATCGTAGAACTGTGAGAGGGCTGTTGTAGATATTTGTTGGAGAGAGGGCTGTGGGTCGATGGCTGCGTGGAGGGGCATATCTTAAATCTGAACTAGTAATCCAGGAAGTTGGGGAGTTTGGATATTGACTGGTCAACAATTTGGGTCCAAAGATGTCCTTCACAGAAATACCAAACCAATCGTCCGTCTGTTGAGGTGGTTCTTAATTTGGACCCCTGATCCATTCAAGGGGGTGAAAGCGGTTACCACACGTCATAATACGAGGTATTCCTAAACCCACATAGAACCTGAATTGTCTACCAAAGTCAAATATCCCATGAGCAACTATGTGTCTAAGCCATCGTTTGTCTGAATAAAATTAAGTCATTTGTAAATCAATTATCTACTGTTATTGTTATCCTAACAGTGTCAAGAAGCCTTAGCTGATCCAAGGTGGAAAGCAGCCATGAATGAAGAGATGAAATCATTGCAAAAGAATGAAACATGGGAACTCGTAGAATGTCCACCAGGAAAGAAGCCAGTTGGGTATCGTTGGATCTATACTGTGAAGTACAAGGCAGATGGTAGTATTGAACGATTTAAAGCAAGACTGGTAGCAAAAGGGTACACTCAAACTTATGGAATTGACTACACAGAGACATTTGCACCTGTAGCTAAGATCAACACAGTTCGAGTATTACTGTCTTTAGCTACAAACCTAGATTGACCATTACAACAATTCGATGTGAAAAATGTCTTTCTGCATGGCGAGTTATCTGAAGAAGTATACATGGATCTTCCACCAGGATGCATGGTGCCAGAAAAGCAATGTCAGAAGATGTGCAAATTGAAGAAGTCATTGTATGGGTTGAAACAATCCCCGAGAGCATGGTTTGGAAGGTTCACAAAGTCAATGAGAGCTTTTGGCTATCGTCAAAGTAATTCAAATCACACTTTGTTCCTGAAAAAGCAACATGGTAAGATTACGACACTCATCGTATATGTGGATGACATGGTAGTTACAAGAAATGATCCCGAAGAAAGAAAAGCTCTGCAAAATTATCTATCTAGAGAATTCGAAATGAAAGATCTAGGTCCTCTGAAATACTTTCTTGGGATTGAAGTTTCTCGATCAAGTGAAGGAATTTTTCTGTCTCAAAGAAAGTATGCCTTAGATCTTTTACAGGAGACTGGAATGTCGGGATGTCAACCTGTTAATACACTAATAGAAAAAGGTCTGAAATTGTGTGTTGAGCCTAATCAAGTACCAACCGATAAGGGAAGATATCAGAGACTTGTGGGAAGATTAATGTATTTAGCTCATACAAGACCAGATCTTGCATATGCACTGAGTGTAGTAAGTCAATACATGCATAATCCTAAAGAGCAACATATGAATGCAGTCATGCGTATTTTGAGGTATT